>CACRXP010001313.1:13920-42368 GCA_902702965.1 Spirometra erinaceieuropaei
GCTGCCTGGCCCACAATGGTCCCCCGGCGTGGTGACGCCGTTTGTACCTCGCGGCGATGTGAGCTGCGCCACCTGGCTGCGTGGGCGGAGTGCGTGATAACACGCAGGCAAATCAGTGTGTCTATTGGAAGAGTTGGTGTCCGACACCCACGCCTCCAACAGTTCTCGTCCCGTCTTGTTGCCGGCTCGCGCCAACATCCGCGTGTTGGCGAATTCGAACTCATGGCCTTCCTCCAATGTCACACAAAGCTCAACACTGCACTTCTTTTATAGTCATATTGGAATTTCTGCGCGATTACTAACAGCTCTATTCGGCATGACTCTGTACTAAACGTTTACTTACTGATGACAATTCTCCCAAGTCAGGAGCCTAGCTGTAACAACAAGGAGAAAGGCGTGCGAGGAAATTAATGTCTGATAAGGTTTTAGTTCCTGGCAAGGGGGCGGGGGGGGCAAATGAACAGAGGAAGGGAGGGAAACGTGTCACATGCCTGATCGTCCTTCGTGAGATCGGCCAGCGAACGCATGTCCGAGTCAGTGGCGCGTCGCTGACCGACCGACTTGCCACCACCACCACCACCGCCGCTGCTGACACCGAGCTGAGAACCGGCCACCGCATTGCCCGCAGCGATGGCCTGACTACTCAACAGCGGTGGGTTCTGGTGTTGCTGACGATGGTAGCCCGAGGCAGTCGGTGTGCCGGCCATTGACAGTGGCGGCGGTGGAGGCGACGTTGCTGCAGTGAAGTTGAGCGGCGGTGTAGTGGCTAGACTCACACGCGGTGGCGTCCGACTGCTGCGTACAGGTGGGGTCACAGAGCGGCCGGCAGCGGCCGCCTCGTCTTCATAGACTCGCGAGCCTGCTCGTTGCAGTCTTGAGGCCATGCGCTCAACATTTTTAACCTACATGAGACAGAAACACCGGTCAACAGGTGCGAGTTCGCCAAGGGACGAGCATTTGTTCACAGAACAGAAGACGACAGAATTCATGGGTATCTCTGAATGTCAGGGAATGACGAAAAACGGAGATTGAAACATTTATTTTGGGCTTATTCAGTGTCCTCTTCAATTATTCATTCCTCCAGTCAAGAACGAGACAGGAGAATAACGGATGTGTATAAACGCGGTACGTTTGTGATCATCTGGGAGGTTAGATTGACGAGTGATTGATGCCGTAAAAAACAGAGTTATATCAGCCCCATTCAACTCGTCAACGTCTGTCAGAGCAACTTGACAATCACCGGAATGGCGAATGCTAATCCTATTGAGGCCCAAAACAGGCTAGTTGCCTAGCGACCAAAGACAAAGCTGCTGTGGCCTGAGAAGCTGATGAGATCATTGTGATGCCATTGCCGTGTGAAGGCAGAAAACTGCAACCGAGAATGATAACTTCGATGGTAGAGTGGAGCGCTCACCGATCGTTCTTACGGAACGCACTCGTTCCGTTGTGCCTTACCGGCTCTCTCTCTCTCTTTCTCTCTCGAGCCAAACGAGCAGCCGCAAAGCGGCGCATGATATGGACAGAATGGTATTACCGACAAAGATAAGGAGACTGGGATGGCCATTCCCGGCTTATTAGCCGTCGTCAGCCAGTCATACCAAACTTCCTTCGAACTGAAGCACTTTGTTAAAGACATGCATCTGCTTCACCCACAAAAATGTTGGAGAGAACTGGAGTTCTGAATCCTAGTTGGCCCACAAAGGTGCGATTACAGTGCAAAACGTCGGTCGTCTTGGTGCGTGTTAGCATGCAGTAAGTTCAGCTTAAAAAAACAAGCTGAAATTGCGCTCTCTTCTCCCAGAGGATATGATCGCCCTGACCTCTTTATTATTGCGGAGAGGAGTCATTAACCTTCCTGATTTATAGGATGATTTCGGCTACTCGATATTTAAAGTGCAGCTCTCGTAACCATGGAGAAAAGGTCAGTTTTAGATTTGCTGTTTGGATAGCATGCAAGAGTATTTCGAATAACTTTTTGAAAGTGAGATAAGAAGTTCATTAGGGAAGTTGACAATTTTAGAATGCAAAGTCCACGCAAGCAGAGGCGAACAGGTTTTAAAACGGAGACGTGCGACATGGAAGGTGTACACTTTCAAAACGAACCCAGGTACGGCTGGGTTGACTGACTCACAATGAAAGGCCACAAGTTCATAAGGAAAATCTGGTCCCAACTGATGACAAGGAAGCTGTATTTCACTTGATATCCCCTGGCGTTGTGGTCCTTGATGAAGAAGGCGTAACTAATAACGTGTCCGTTCACATCATCACCAAAGTACACTGGTCCCTCGCGGCCTGGCAGTACCTAAACGATGAAAGGAGAGAAAATAACAGCAACAACAAAAGGATTGACTTTGAAATAGACCAGTCAACTAAACATGGGAGGAGCTTAAATGCAAAAAGCTTGTGGATAAGCCAGTGGGGAAGATAATTGTGTCTACAGAAGTATCCAGAATTTTCTAGGTAGTTCCGGAACACCGTCATCAAAGATTTGCTTGCAGTGCTCTCCACTGTCTCCTGGGCGGGTGGGTAGGTTTCGTAGGGGATATGAAGGGGAGCTCAGACAACTAGTCTTACGTATGGCTACTACCGCATGAGTCTACTAAGAGAGAAACGAGGGACTTCACATTTAAACAGCTTAATAGAGTTGACTAGCGAATGCCACAGGTGAGCTCAACGGAACTCCACGGGACCATGTTAGCCAACGTGATCAGGATAGTTATAGTATAAAGGACAAAGTGAGACACTGGTACAAAGATAAACCGTTCGATGATCTGTAGCAGTTCTCACGAATTGCATCTGAAATATTGGATTTCCCATGTGGCGATGATGCTGCGAAGCGCATATCCAAACTTGACTGGTTTAACAATTTTAGGTCTGTAGAAAAGCTGCATTTTTGCAAAAAATTGATGTTAATAAATACGGAAAACAAGACGGTAAACAGAAGCATCTTCCAAATTATTGCTTATTAGGTCAAGACAATCCCAGTAAAAGATGCGCCCGAGACTGCTGAAGATGACCTGTCTGCGTCGTCAATCGGCACCTCAATATGGGAGATTCCGTATTAGCTGCTCGGCCGCTTCCCCGTAGGACGAACCTCCTGTCTGGATCTCTCAGTCTTTTGTTAGTCCTAATTCGTTTACTGCGGCCATCTTATACTAATCCTTGCGTAGACAACGGCAAAATATCTTGTAACTCGAAGGGGGAGGGGGAGGCTGGAGTTGATGGAGGTGATATCAGAAAGCTGTGGATATAGATAGTTATTTTGCCTTCTAGCAGTCTTTTCCCACACGCCTGCGCCTTGAAGGCCAAAAGTGCGGTCAATTTCTCCACTGTCATCTGCTAGTTGGAGTCTAACCTCCGTGTTGACCGTCTGGCCCTGCTGGCTTGTGCGCAAGTTTTATCCGGACTCTCTGACACAGTTACAGGCTCTACCATTACAGGAAAAATTTACTGACACTACCGAGTTTTCGGCAAGCGGCAGTGTGTAAGTAGGCTGCACCAGGGTGCAAGGAGTTGTGGCCATGAAACATTACCAACTTAAAGTGCGATGGTTGACAGGCCGCCCCAGAGACTGCTTTGATGCAAGGTATGATCTCTAACACTTTGAAGGGTTGCCCTTTTGGTCGTCCAATGTTTGCTTCGTCAGACAAAATGCATGCGTGTGCACTCATCCTGAGGAGGTTAGGGAAATATGATTGGCCTCCATGAGAGGCTGCTCTGGGTCAAAACAGGGGGGGCTGAGACTGGTTCACGACGCGCGATCTAATCGCAATGCACAGAGTCCATGCGAGCCGGTAATTATTGCCGGTATATTACTGTGGTGGCATGGCCTAGATGTCAACTCTCACTCCGCGTTACTCGGCGTGGAGCGGCACTTGTCAGCCCACAGAGAGTAAGGTTTTCGTCCACTTCAAGACTTTGGAGCGCCCACTGCTCCTCTTTGTAGGGATTTTAGGCCTTTGACGTCTTATAAATAATGACAGGGTTTGCTTTCTTCTACTGCCCTTTCTCCTTGAAAAATGGATCTAAAGGCGACAGTAAACTCGGTGGATTCTGCTTTTTTTGTGCTTAAAGTAACCTACAATTGTGTGCGGCCGAGTTTCGGAAAGGTTATGACCACGAGCGTCCGACACACCAGAACGAACGGCCGACTAAACGCTCTTCGGAATGTCAGTAATTCGGTAACTTGACTCCATGGAATCGCTCTTCGCTCTCAAATTACTACTCTCGAACTCTCAGCTTGATCAACCTAATAACAAAAATAGGTCGGACGTGGTTATTTAGCCCCACCTGAAGTAAATAAAACCCAGCCACCTGTAATAGGGGACCGGTGGTAATAGAGGTTTTACAGGTGGGGCCGGGGAACGCACAGGCGACGAGGTCAAGCAATTGTAGGCAGAAGAAGAGCTATTGGGGATGCGCGGTTGTACTTTAAATGGTTGAGAAATAGCGGCCCTAACCAGAGCCCCACCTTAACCGTTTAGCCCTAACCCTTAACCGCAGCCCTAAACCCCAACCCCAACAACATTGTGTCCATCAGGTGGGGCTACCAAATCACATCTTACCCAAAAATAAAAATATAGCCAAGAGGGCTGGTTCGCTCACCTCACAAGACAGGCTCCGCATACAGGCGCTTCGCACTATGGACGCAACAGCCGGGTCCACAGGAAATTGTGTGGATACGTAAGCTGTTTTGGCGGTAAAGTCCTGACTGACGTATCCGATTTCCTCTCGTGTCACAAATGAGCAGGCCCTGCAGGTGCCCGTGTGTTGATTTGAAAGGTTTGATTCCTGCACAGCACCACTTGACTGTGTGGCCGAAACGCTAGAGGCAATATATTCGTCTGAAAGGCATCAATGGAAGTCCTTACCATCTTTGACCTGTTAATCAAGATATCAGCATTACATGAAATTGAAACATCGTGAAAGCTAACGCGACATGCTATTTACACATGGATAAGAGGAGAACAGAAGCGTTTTCTGGCTGTTGATCCCAAGTGGAGCTGCTTATGGCTTTCACACAATCAAATTCTTTGACAGTAGTCATGGTCCGTCCTACTTGTGCGTAAAATGATAGAAAATGCGCAACTTTCAGCTGGGAAAACGCTGGGAATTTTTCCTAAATGAACCTCAATTTGTCTGTTAAACTTCCACCAAAACCAACATATTACACGAAACGATAAGCCCAAGCATCAGACCGCCAGCTTGTACTGTTTGGCTTGGACAACTTCCAGAAACGATTCTATCGTCTCAAATCGTTGGCATGAGGTCGAGCAAAAAAAGAATGCTCATTGAAATCGACTCAAGAATCAGTCAAGAATCTCAGCTTATGTGCAGACGCTTTACCGTAACACGAAAACCACCGTGGAAAGCACAAGCAATTTTAAACAGACAGCATGATACGTAGAACCATAAAAATGATGGTTTACATCCTCTTTACATCGGCTAGTGGCTATCACTCAGGGCTCAGGCCAAATAAGAGAGGAGACCCTCTCAGACTTCTCGTCATTCAAGACAGGAGAAACTGGCAGTATGAAGCTGCTGGACACTACTCTGCCTTCTCAGGGAGAGGGGAAATCACTTCACTTGTTCATGAACAGACGGCCGATGAACCATGTGAAGCGTGAAAGCGACCGACGGTTCTCAAGGCAATGGTAGGGGCGCTCACCGATCGTTCTTACGGAACTCATTCGTTCCGTTGTGCCTTGTGGACTCTCTCTCTCGAGTCCAACCAGCAGCCGCACAGCAGCCCATGATGTAGGCAGAATGTTATTACCGACAAAGACAAGGGAGACTGGAATGGCCATTTCTGGCTTATTAGCCGTCGTCAGCCAGTCATATCCAACTCCGAAGTGTGGAACACCCGAGATTCGAACTCGCGACCTGTTAGTTAGACGTCCACGCCTCTAACCACTGGGCCACGAGCCCGTTGCCCTGTCGGTTTTCCATCGGTGAGCGCTCCCTACCATTGTATATTTCCGATCGAAAGGCCGACAGGGCAACGGACTCGTGGTCCAGTGGTTAGAAGCGTGGACTTCTAACAAACAGGTCGCGAGTTCGAGCCTAGGGTTCTCAAGACGTTCTCGACACACGGGAGCGTTTGTTAAAACTTTGATCCTGCGCAGTCTTACCTCTCGTTCTGCCTCTGTAGGCACCGCTTGACATAGCGTATTTACGCAAATGTGTTTACGGCCGACTAGCTGGTTGTCTTTGGAGCTCTGCGCTTGCGTGGTATGTGTTGCTTTCGTGAACAGTCTAGCTTGTAGGCCGCGACAGTCCAGGACCGAAGACCACGATTAGTATCTATGACGTTTACCGGTCACATGGTATTCGCCGAGTTATTCAAACTAGGTCGGTCGGTTTGGGTATACATTCACGCCCCTTACTCACACAATAAATATGCTGGTGGAAGTTAGAAGACTAGTTGGCAACGTAGACTTGCTAGATCAGATAAGAGGCAGGCGTCAAAAATGCTAGTAATCTCCAGCTGATGGGGAATATAGGTGTGCCTAGGTTCTAAAGCATGTGCGTAAATACGACAGCAAGACACAGTGCAAGCGAAAGAGGAACTGGTCATTAGACATCAGGAAGTATCCCAAAAGCAGGAACGAAAAGGAGGACCAGACTGTGTAGGGTTCTATAGTGACTTTGGATAACAGCCTAATTGCTCTAAATAGTTTTAGCTCAGTGCGGACCGAGTAATTAGAGAGCATTGCATTCGAGTTTTGAGCCGGTGAAGTGTAAACTATTCTCCGTTCTCACTTTTTCCCACGTAATCAGGAGTATGTGCCTCGCAGAACTTAAAAGCTTAGCTCCATTTCCTAGAGATAGCATGTGATCCACTTCTGTAGGTAGATATAGCAAGTCGAGGGCACGAGAAGAGCCAGGAATGATTGCTGTCTAAGGCTCACTGCGTCTTCGTCGGTTTATATATTCCCACGAACTAGCCTATGTTGGACTTCCCAAAAATTGACAACTACTCGTACATATCCACTTCAATGTCTAGACGCATTGTCCCTGACCGATTCCGCCAATCTCCCATTACTTCTTCAGCCTAGCCCGTTTGCAAAGCAGCCAATCCCTGGACAGCGAAAGGCGGATCAAAGCAACACTTAGCTCAACATATCAGTTCGACCTTCGTCGCCAGCATTGTTCATCGTGCGCTACACAGCAGGGCAGGAACGGTGACTTGCATGTGATGTAGTTTGTAGTGGTAACACCCTTGCGCAGCATCTATCGCACTCCCTCCTCCTTCCCCACCAAGATCCGGTGTCAAAATAGAGTCAAGAAGACCGAAGGCAGGAGAGGGAGCAGGCGGTTGACGGGACAAAAGCTTGCACTTATGTGTACCACTGCACCCCCTGGTCCGCACTGTACACTGGTCGGCATTTTACACAACCACAGAAGGGGCGAAACAACACGGATCTCAACTGGCGCGGCATAAGCCTGCACCTGAGCCTGTTGCCACAACCCCAATGTTGGCATTTGTTGTGGGTGCGTATTCTCGATAACGCCAGTGAGACTCCGATTTAGCCCCTGCGCATCTACCTCTTGGCCCATCTTAGAGACAGGTATCACTGCATGCAAACAGGGAAACATACAGCAGAGATTCGTGAAAATGTTGTTTTTAACTCGCCTTCGGAATATATGGTTAGTGCCACGAGTTTGCTTTTCGCAATATTACTCCGCCTTTCATGAGAGCACAGTTACGAATATCGGCTTCAAAGATTACATTTCCGCTGGCACTCTAGGCAGCGGCTCGCAGTAGCTAGCGGTCTACGTACATTCCTTAGCAGTCTCGTGCACTGTATACGGTGGAAGATTCAAGAACTTTTGCTTCTCAACTTTTGTCCTTTTTCTCGTGTGTTAAGTGCGCTTGCTTTGCTGTCCCTTCAGCTTTCTAGCGCCTTAACCGACATGTTGTTGGCGTGTACTCCTCTGATATTTGGTTTGAAATGCATGTTCGTGTAGATCCGCGCATAAAAAAACAACCTTTGTCAGCCCGACAGGCTGAATATCTTGGCTCCAGTCTAATTCTGACAACCGTAAGTTATTTTAAACGCTTTGAAGTAGCTGAATCTCACCCTAGAACTACTTTATTTCATCGACGAGTCATTCGTGTTGTCCTCTAAAACTCCTCTGTATTAATGTAAAAATATCAAGAGAAACTGTAAAAGATGTCGCATTTGTAGGGTTATTAATCTCGGTGGAACAAATTCAGACAAAAACACTGCAGTTGGCTTGCGATTGGTCTGCAGACTCGATATAATCAAAGTCGTACCAAAAAGAAGACAAAGATGGGAAACATTCGTGCTTGTCGCAGATGCGCCGGCATAAGTTTGAAAAGTGAATTAAGAAATAACTGCAAAGGTAAGGGTTGGAAACGCACTCGATAGATTCCACCCGAGAATGTAAAATTAGTAAGGCGTTCAATCTGACGCCTAAGAGAAGCGTTTACATTGCAAGCATGCCCATGGGTAGAAAGGCGAATAGTGAGAGCGTTTTCTGCGAAAGACGTATTATCTCAGGCTTTACCAGGACTATAAATACTACTAAATGTGCATTTCGATGCGGAACACACTTCGTGAGAACGGACACCCAGATAGATCTATCCTCCGAAATATTTGAGAACGCATTGCAAAGCCCACTGTTGCGACTGCGGAAAAGAAAGATGTATTCATAAGATTGCCTTTTGCAGGAGACGCTGAGAGCGAACTAGTCATACGGCGCTTAACTACAGCTATCACAGGGGAATTCCCAACGACGAATTTACGCGTATGCTTCACAAACTCTCCCCTCCTACGCTTGGGAGGTAGGCAGACTACCGTTGGAGGCCATATTAATCCACATTTACTCATTCACTTGCTCCTGCGGAGCGGGATACATGGGCCGTACAAGGTGACGCCTGGTAAAGAGGGTGCGTGAACATACGCCCGACTGGCTAGGCAGAAGTGAGGCCCGATCGATTTTGAGCTCTATTCTGGCTAATTTAATCGATACGAATCACCGAGTCGATGCCAAGAAAGCATTTCAGGTTGTCTACCGGACACCAACATGCTTCTCTAAAGGCCTACGCCAACGGCTCCTAGCAACGGCCGAGTCTATGGCTATACGGCTAGCGAATTCAGTGCTATGCTGTCACAAAACGCTGACACAAGCGCTCTCTCTATCGCGGTAAACGCCAACCTCAAGTAATGCCGACACATCGTCCCAAATCCCTGATTGCAGTGATGGGTACTCCGTGTACCCAACCCACGAACATCACTCAAAGACTCTTCTACCCCTCTCCCCTAGCTCTGAGGACTAAAACCCGCCCACCTCGTCATGCGGGCGGCGAGGGGAAGATGGATGTTAATGACCTAATAGCCCTTGAGACACCTATAAACACTGCTAATTTTGTGCATTTTCATTCCTTCATGTAACTATATTGGCCTGAAGAAGAAGTACCGAAAATACTTGTTTGCCAACTTGAAATTTCGATGATGAAAAATAAACTGCTCAAATACTTCCATCTGCAATTTTTACGAAGTGCATTAACAGCAAAGAGGGGTCGTAGGGAAAGGTCTTGAACGCACAAAAACTGCAAAATAAGCCAGGGCTGTCGGGCAAGACCCGCACAGACTCTTTGATAAACAGCGAAGAAATACACGATCAACATGGTAAGCAAGGACGCGTAAGTCGTTCTTCAGCCTTCGGTATTCGGTCTTTGTTGGCAGTTAAAGGAATGGATGGAGTTCTGCGTATCTGTCGCGTTGATTGTTGAACACGACATCATGCAGGCCGGTCAGATCAGGCGTACTCATAATTGCAACAAGTGTAAGGAAGTAAAAACTACACTCCTGGGTCCCTTTCAGTTTTTTTACCTGTCTGCTAAGCATCTTTTTGGTGTAAGCACACTTATATTTAAGCGGTTGCCTTAGCCGAGGTCCACCTATGCCCCGAATCGGGAGTAGGGGCGGCTTGAGCGTTAGTTTGTTGAGGTAGATTTCGGCAGTCACCTTACAAAAGTCAACAGTAGACTACGTCTGATAACGAGTGACTTCGCAAATCATTTTGAATTTTACAGCATCTATTACGTCCTTTTTTCAAGTTAAATGCGCTTCGATGCCAAAACAGAGCCAAACGATTGGAGGTGGGCGCCAGCGTAGTGTGATGGGTCACTTAAATAAGTCACTGAAACCTGAAATTCGGCTCTCAGTAGAACCTATGCATTCTTTCAGACTGCAATCGCCTACGCTAAAAGAGTTACTGCGCAGTGATATCTTCCTATTTCGTAAATCTCCGGCGGCGCCGAACAGCGTAGAAAAGTATGCATGCAGATCTTGGAGGCAACGTCGTTTGTGCCGACGCCTCTGGCTACGACATTCTGTCTCCTCTCATTTCTTAAAAATGAGCGGAAATTTATTGTTCGGGTCCTGTGGGATTTTAGATATCTTGCTGGAATTAGCGCATAACTACGACCCAACTCTTATCGCCCAAAGGCATCATCGAAGCCGAGGAAGCCTATTGATCCTTAAAGAGCGGAAACTCGAACATGCAGCTGTGATCGCTCAGGTAGGAAGACAACAGTATGCCCGAGACCTATGGACGGCAGTCTACATGGCTCGTATGCATAGAACTACTGGAACTGTGCGGTACTGTCAAAGGTCGTTGTGTCAAACTCAGTTCTTATAAGCGTATCGCCAGAAATTTAAGTGGGATAGTGACTACACAAGTGGAAGATTTTCTTGAAGACCTCAACTGTAGGAAGACCTCAGGGCAGAATAGGACGATGTAACAGACTAAAAGTGTTTCATTGGTCTCCCATTTAAGATCTGGGCTAGCTTATGCACGGCATCGTGCAGGCGTAAACACAGTCGTAATAAATGTAAGGAACTATACAAAAAAACTGCGAGCAGAAAAGATAACCTCTACGAGGTGAATCCTACCTGAGCAAATCACGGTCAATGTTTAGGGCCGAACAGACTACCTGAATTGACTTACACAGATTGTTAGAAATATTGGCAGAATCTCCTCGCCATACTGCGGACTCGGTGGCCATTATGGTGAAACTGCCGCAACTGGATGATGCAATGGGAGGGCCAGTGCTAGTCTTGTGTACAGCTGTAGATGATTGTGAGGGTGTCTGTCGAAAGGGCTGGGTACTCATGATGACCGCAGGTCCGTGTTGTTCGCAAAAATGGCATAAAACCACAACGGCGTCCATTGTTAGAGGTCTGTGAAAGAGCGGCAAAATAACATGAGAGCATGTTCTGAAGTGACGCTTGGCTTGGCTCACGCAACTTGAACTACCACTCTGCCCGAGGAAGGGGAGCAGTGGTAACTTGTGCGTGAGTTGAATTATTTTAACTGGGACATGTGCGACATCTGTTCCATTATTTCTTTCCGATTCCATCGTGGTCTAATGGTAAGGTAAGGTCAGAGTGATGGGAGATGGGCGTGGATTCGGTGGCTAACCACTGTCAACCAGTGCCACAGATGAACCGGCCCATCACTACACATGAATCAGACTTTGATAACCGAGGCCTAACAATGATTTGACATGGAGTGTACATTAAAAAAGCCCTGCAATCGAAACTGCAGGCCAGAGTAGAACAGAGGTATGCCGAAAGTTAACGTGACCGTTAAAGCGTCACGATAAACAAAAACCCATCCAGCTATAACAAGCTCGAGTTAAATCGACGTCATCTGCCCTCCCCGCTGAGAAGTACTAGTCAAGTGACTGAGAATGAGACCACATGCGGTGGTTGACACTGCATGAAGTCTCAGTCTTACTGGCACCACACACCTGCTTCGCTCTGTTAAGGCCGGAAGCAACAACACAGCCTGTGTTTAAGCACACGAAAGTGACGAAGTGACTCAAGTACTGATCAAAATTCTCATTTCTCTATTTTATGTCGCCAAACTGCTTACGATGGTTAGAGAATTGGTAATCAGAGCGAACATGTTCTATTACGAATTCAGACAAGATTGCTGAAAATAAAAATTAGGTTAGATTTTGAAACTATGCATTCTGAGGACAGCAGAACAGGTAATTAACTGCCACTCCAGCTCAAGTGAGGAGGTAAGGCACCATAAATAAATCAAACTTCATCGTTTACAGGACAGATTTCACAGAGAGCGGGACTTCGGAATATCAGAAAATAAGGGTGCAAACTCTCTTTAGATATCAAATGGACTGTAATCTGTGATTTTGCGGCAGAAAAATACGTCTGCTGTCGAGTGCCGAACCTGATGATCTGACATTCTGAAACCGGTATTATTGTGGTACGGTGGCCTGGGGTAACTGCTCTACATGATCAGTGGCAAAGGTTTACTGTTATCGTGAACCCCAGATATAAATTTAAAGAAGTGAGATAACAGTTTACTTAAAACAAGCGCAGAAATTTACTTAAATTCATAGTAAAAATATATCGTGAAATAGCAGCCTTAGATACAGTTTAGGAATCCTTATTTCAGTTTCAACTTCTGGCAAGGAAAACAAATTTCAATGTAGAATATAGTTGCTCGACAACACAGTCCAAAGCTTTACATAGCCAAGCCTTGATTCCACGAGGTAAACCGACCTGGAGTGGCCACGGTCGGTTGCGTTTTGGGACAATCAAGGGTTCAAGCACCATGACACAGCGTGAGAGTTTTACCGATGATGACGAGGACAATGGACTAGCCATTTTTGGATTATTTGTTGCTGTCCGCATATGATACTCGAATTCTGGGTGAGAGACTTGAGATCCAAACGCAGGACGATAATCTAGCAACGCGCTCACTATTATACTTTCGAGCACGCGTTCTTGATTGAGATAAGGTGGTCACGTGGCCTAATATTCAAGATCACAGTCGACAGGATCTGAGATCGTCAGTAAAGTAGTGAAAACGTTCATTAATGATCAACTTACTCGGACTTCAACTTCAAGTGTTCAGCCTGAAACTGAGGCCTCACCGGTCAATAGTGGCAAATAATCCGTAAATGGTCACTCCAGCCTTCCTATCCTTGTTGTTAAAAAAGTTCCCAATTATTGATTGTTGAACGCAACGCGACCCCTAGCGTGGACTGTTGAGTCTCAACGCCAAGAAAATGTGGGAATGTTCATTTTCCTCCTGTAATTAGGACTGGCTGATGCACGCCACTATCGTGATAGTTGGGAAATACTTAGCACGTTGAAACCACCAAGCCCACACTCGACCGGAGCAAATTCACTTCTTGTCTCGCCTAAAAAGGACTGAAGTGCTCCAAAACGCATTGCTCCACTACCCAGGACCCGTTCCGCAGATCATGAGTTGTGAACCGAAGACAGAGTCATAAGACAGGATGAAATAGAGGCTTGCAAAAAAGTTCAAAATGCTCCAGGGCTCCTTCTAAAGACTACAATTTCATCCAATTACTGATGGGTTCCTACAGAACTACAATAGCAACGACAGGATCAGTTGATGAAAGACGCTTCCATGCAGGAGAAAGCGCTTTTACCCTATGCCAAAGCCCGATCGTAAAGTACAAGTAAACAGTTTCAAATAGCGAACTACGCGCAAAAGTGGGAGCGCAGATTTCATCTACTCATAGGACACAGAGGCATAGTTTAAAAAGGGCACTTTGGAAATGCGTTCGTGTTCGGTCATGCATTTCGTGGTCCATGAGCCCGAACGTCACCGATCACACAGCGTCCTAGGACTCTTTACCGGTATGGAACCGACGACTGCTTCAAAAGCAATATATTTCGGAAATTGCTTCCATGAAGTAAAGCACACAAACCATTTAAAAAAACCATACGGATAAGAACGCTGGATTGGTCTTTGGAGGACATCAGGGCAAACTCTGGGTACTGGACAATTAACTGTGATTTATAAATCAGTCAGTCATAACTGACTGCTGCCAACATGTTCTACGCTTGGTAAAGTGGAGAGAAGCTATCAGACTGCGTATACTCGGGACTAGGAAGGCTGTGACCGAGCAAGCTGCATTCCGTATTATGATCAGCCAAATGTGTGAGCGGTGGCTACAAATTACCGGAATTTAGGCAGCAAAGGTTTCTGCTTCACCAGATGTCCACATGGACATACAGCTCTTCTAATGCGGTTTTCGATGCAGTGGAGACATTTCTCGGATTATTCTTCAAAAATCAGGGAAGTGTATTGGCGGAGAATTTGCGGAAGACCCGGTACGACCGCGTACAAATAGCGAGGTATTGTTTATTCCGCCTGAATTTCGGCCTATTTAAACCCAACTGACACGCGGAACAAGGCAGAAGTAAAAGATCCAGAGTCTACAAACCCTCTTCTGGGTTCGCACAATTTTAAGCAATATTTCACGATTTGGAAGGACATTCAAATATTTAATGCTGCAACCAAGCGCTTTTACTATGTAGAAAATCCGTGGTAATTACTCCCGGAAAGACCCCAAACAGAGAAATGTGAAATTACCTTCGTCACTGAAAAATAGAAACGTCGTATTAAGGGCATTAATGGCCAAGGAATGGGGAATCTAGGGACGATAGTAAGGCTTATATGCGCTGGGAGTTGGTTATAGCTACAGCTCCGACGGCAGTTTAGCGAAAAATTCAATTAAGAGGACTGTATTTGGAAGAAACACCCCCGTCATTATGGCGCAAACAAAGTAATTTGACGCGTTCCTTTTAATTTTGCTATTTAAATGTCACACTCATGCCTTATTTTTCTACAACATTTTGTTGGTTGTCTTCAATTTTTTCTGCAGAACTTAATTATCCTGACAAGTAAATGGTTTTCGCCTACGTGGAGCCCTCACTAACTAGAAATGAATGCGAAATGGATAAGATGCAAAGTGTCTGTTGCCACAAATCGGCAAAAAGGCGGTAAACCTAGGCCAAACATCCCTGTTAGGAAACCGTGCGAAAGTATCAAGAACACAAAAATACGCGTGTACTGGATTCAAACAATTTACAAGCCAGGAGTAGTAAAGTGTAGGTATATTAAAATGATTAGGGATAAGCGGCGGATAAAACAATTCTACGTATCCTTTTCATGTGCAAAAAAATATATTCGCAGAAACAAGAACCAATGTCGCGAAAAGAAAGGCGTTTTGCTAAAAGAAATTATTTAAGAACCCTTTGGAAGCAGTCGAAAAACCCCAAAGCAAGTGGTATTTAATGGCTGACGAATGCAGGTTTTATATTGGAGTTTATATACGCAAAACACTTTGATATTCTGTGCACCGCACAAGCCTGATAGACAGGCAAATCATTATACTAGAAGTCTTATTCTTTATTGCCGAAGCGACACAATAACTGAAAAACTAGCTCTAATTTAAATGGTACTACAATGGGGGCAGTGCAGGGTTAAAGTTCTTTTTTGTGAAGAATGTCTACGAGAAGAACCTACTGAACCGACTAATAGTAAATATGAAGTTATTCTACAGCAAAGTAAGAAAGAGAACGCGAAGCAATGGCCCAATCTCCTTTCTAAAGGTATATGATAACCTGAAGTTTAGTGAAGACAAAGCGGAGCAGAGCACATTTCGCAGTATTTCTGGTCCATCTCTGAAAGAGAACACGAATTTATCCCTTTAATTTAACTTTGTACGAGGTCCAATGATTATGGCAATTTCTTCTGTCAAAAGGATTTAGGCAAAGAAATGTTGACATTAAATGCATTCAGGTCAACTAGGCTGCATGCTGTGCTGCCCCACCGCCGCACGTCTATTGCAAATCTATGCAAATCGCGCTACTGTATAAAAAAATTAACGAAGTATTTTATTGTGGACAATGCAGGGTAGTTAATTACGATTAAAATATATTCCCAAATGAATTTTAAGGCAAGTAGAAAAAATGTGTACAGTATTCAGTTCACGCTTATAGATTAAGCAGTCATAAATTTACAAAATTGTCAGCGAGCATTTGAAATCGACAAAATGAATGCCATTTGATTAGCTATTAAGGAAAGGGCAAATATGCGGGTCGGAGGTGACCGGCCTGCACATAGTAGTGTGTGATATTTGAGGCAGACATCGTCAAGGCATAATTCCTAAACCGGATGAGGCCGTCAATGTCACAGGGGCAAGACGAGAGGAAGCCAGACGCGATCGGTCGCATTCCGCTAAGGATCCAAGTGTGGGGGGACAGAAAAGACTGCAAGGATCATCAAGGCTCAGAAGGGAGATGCGACCACGAGACCACACTGCTGACCGACCAAGCTAATAGCAGATGGCGAAAAACGGAGGATTTCGCGATGGTCGACAGCAGACCGTTTCCGGGGGAGGAGCTTTGACAGCGGATTAAGTAGTTAATAAAAAACAGGGGGTCGTAAAAATACAAGCGAGAGTTTAAACTTAAAAAGCAACAGTTCTATTATATACCACTAAATCCCGAGAGAGGAATTCGCTAAGTCAAGAAGCTGAGTGCTCGGGAATGAAACGGTCTAAAGCAACTTTATGCTTTCCGATGCAGGGGGGCTTGCGTAATTTCAATATGAATGCCATCAGTTTAGGCGATCAGCTTAGTTATAGTGGAAGATTATTCCAAAGGTAGGCATGTTTGTGTTCAAAAATAGGTGGCATCTAGATGTAGGACAAAGAGGCGGCGGAATCACCATGGGGGAGTCACACGTGGCATAAGATCAATCTGTCGGATTGAAAGTGTAAATGCACGAAAGACTAGCGTTAGAGTTTAATGCCAAAGAGGAGACAAAGGCCAGCTTCGCGTCTTCTAACCCACAATAACTTAATGTTCGCCGGCTGACATCTTTGAGTATAAGAAGTGCGACTTGAGAAAACAGTTTCCGGGGGAAAACCCTCAGAACATTTTCGATCTTATAATGATCACAGGCGTTCATTAAAGCAAAGAATGGACAGCAGCATTCGAGGACCGGAAGAACAAAAGTTTGATAAAAATCTTAACTTAATTTCCGAAGGTAAAAAATGTGTGATACGAACTCCAATATGTGCGCAGATCTAGCAGATCTTCTATCTGCATGAGATAATAAAGTAAGTTTATTTGTATAACTTAAAACTAGGTCGTTTATGGTGAGACGTTCTGAGAATCAGTTATTCTGAAAAATTTTGGGACCAGGAATTTCGGCAGGACCAAAAGACATGGAATTAGCCATTGATGATGAAAACTCCCTCTGCCATGCTGAACTCCATCTGCTTAAGCATAGTAAATATGCATTAGTTTTTTTACACGAACATTTGCGATGTCCTTGGAATATGCGTAAATACACTTGAGATCATCGGCAGAAATAAAAGTTTGTGAGTTTTTGAGTTCAGCAGAAATATCATTGGTGTAAAGAAGTAAGATTAGCGGATCCAGAGCCGTGCCTTGAAGTACTCCACTCGTGATCGAGTGAGGTGTCCAGTAGCTATTACCACCCAAGACATCCTGATGGCGGTTGGCTAGGTAGGACCCGATGAATTCGAATGGAGGAGGTCGGGTATTGAGAGCTCCCATTTTTTATAAAAAAAACCTCTATGTGGCACATTATCAATGGCTTTGTTAAGATCAAAGTAGATAACTACCACTGACTGCTGTTTATTACGAAGAGAAGTGAGTATATTAAGAAATGTCAAGTGGCAAGTTTCGCTGGATTGTTCAGGTAAAAATCCATGCTGATTGCAGCTCAGAAGCCGACTAGCTAGACAGAAGTCAATAATTTCATTGAAAATTGTCCTTACATGGAACTTTGCTAGAGACGGCGTTTTTGGCAAGCCCCGATAGTTATTACCATCGGGCCGAGATCCTGACTTGAAGACGAGAATGATAATTGAAGTTCTCCGAGTTTCAGGAAAGAATCCTTTTGAAATATAAACCGAGAATAAATGACTAAGCAATATGGGAGGGTTAGATGCTTGTTGAATAATCGAATTTGGAATCCCGTCCGTTCCTGAGCAGTGTGAGTATTTCAAACGACTTATGTGTTTCTTAATGAGATCTGAGGAAATATCGATTGTACTCAGTGTCCTATCTGAAAGTGAGCGAAAGAAAGGGACTGGTTCGGGCTCAGTATAAAGGTGTTTTACAAAGAAAGCAGTAAACAAGTCCGCCTTGTCAGTGTCATTGATGAGTAAGAATTTGTTATCATTTAGCAGGGGTGGAACTTCGTGACCACGCTTAGAGCAGGACCGATGATGGAAGATGTAAGCGACTGATTTGCCGGGGTTCGAGACACTGAGGGAAAGTGATTCTCTTTGCCTGTCGCGCGCTTGGCGCACCCTTGAAGCTCTTTCAAAAGTCTCTGTGATTCCAAGATGAACGGATAAGGAACTAGCGAATAGGTCACGCAGCTGCCATCTTAACATTTTAAGTCTGCTGTGAAGAAAATGAGCAATAAGGAAATATGAAGAATTAGGCTTGAGATATCTACGCGGCGCAAACTCTAGGGTGTCCTTGGAAACATTGGACATGACACCACGAAGTATGTTTGCATCGCAACAGGAGAGAAAGCCACACCAATCCAAAGATCTAATATAGTTATTTATTAAGTCGTTATCTACGCAATCGTACTTAAGGTAAGTTC
The DNA here is from genome assembly GCA_902702965.1 of Spirometra erinaceieuropaei. Lineage (NCBI taxonomy): Eukaryota > Metazoa > Platyhelminthes > Cestoda > Diphyllobothriidea > Diphyllobothriidae > Spirometra > Spirometra erinaceieuropaei. The sequence goes on from CACRXP010001313.1 coordinate 32,401, forward strand.
GAACTGTGTTAGTCTTCTTTAGGTCAGTGTAGGCCAGTATATTTTAAGAGTAATAGGCAATGCCTTTGAAAACCCTATTGTTAACGGTACACGCAATATCTCACTTTAAATAAACATGGTGCTGAAATGTTGTCAGTAATATACACATTTAACAGAATATTTTCCGCGAAAATGTAGAACAAAAACTTGAGAACATTCAGTTGTAGATGATTTCAGTAAAATGTAATGACAGTCATCCGCATTAGCGGTATGAGTATGCAAGGCGTTGGTTTAGCACCACAGAGCTGTTCTGTCCAGACAAGCGATAGTGTCCAAGCAAATATGCATCGAGTCTTTGCTTGAACGTCTCCGTGGTATCCGCCATTAGTACGTCCTCGGGAAGCCCGTTCCAGGCACCGACGACTCGCTGTGAAAAACAGTATTTGCGAACGTCCAGGCGGCATCGGGATCCTCTAAGTTTTAGAGAGTTCCCACGCAGGTTTGTTGTTGTGGCCAGGGTGAAGAAATCGTCGGGGTTTAAATCAACAATGAATTAATACGTGGTCACTATCAAAGAGGTCCTTTTTAAAAGCAACAAAAAATTGGCAATACCACTGGTAAAGATTAGATCTAAAATGTGATTATCTCTTTTTGGAGAGTGCATCAATTGGGCCAGTTAGAAAAATGGACAATATCTTGGAAGGGCTGGAGACTAGGTGGACAGCTATTGGAAACCCAGTCTATTTCATGAAGGTTAAAATCCCCAGTGATTATTTTAACATCGAAAGCAGCTTCCGAAATTAATTTAAAGATTTCACAGAGTTGTGAATCATCACTGGCTGAGGAGTTTAGGAGATTGTAGATACAACCAAAAATTGCCCTCCTTTGCGGCTAGAGAATAACAGATGCAAAGCAGAAGTTTCCGGTGAATTTGCAAACGCCCAAGTAATAAGGAGAGTGTTTTGGGTAGGATTTGATATAAAGAAGACATCCGCCCCCACGCTTTGTTGTGCGGTCTTGACGGTAAAAATCGTAGTCTTCTATGAGAAGGACAGAGTCAGGAATAAGAGAAATGGGCCTATAATTCTGTCATACATACATCTGACATCGGACGTCATTGCGAGACAATGGCTCTGAGTTGGGTCATCTTGTTTATAACGAACCCGGTATTCCATAATATAATCTAGGGGCAATGGTCTTGCACTTTAGGCAATCTATTTCCTTTTCACTAAGGTTTTATATCGTGTTGATCATGCTCTTCTTCTCTTGAAACTTTCCTGTTTCGGAATAGGCGGCTAACTTCTGAATTTTATATCCTCTTACCTGGGTGGTCTCACACAGCGAGCTACGGTTTCCAGTGTTACCTCCAACTCAACATGCGTGAGGAGTGGGGTCATTCAGGGCAGTGTACCTGGCCCGCTGTTACTTTGTCTTTTTGTCAACGGCGTGCCAGATTTGCTTCAAAATGTTAAGACCTTCATGTATGCCGATGATCTGAATGTTGCATATAGATATAAGCCGGCAGATCGTGACATCGTGTTCGAGCTCCTAGCGAGTGATCTACAGGCCCTTGTTCAGTAGCGCCGCACATGGCTCCTTTCGCCTTCTTGACACAAATTCTCAGTTATGGTGGTGAGCGACGACCACCAACATCAACTAAGCATTGACGGTCACGACATAAATGTGCCTGGGGTTATTAAGGATCTGAGCGTATCATACTCCAAGGGTCTTAATCTTTCGGAGCGCTGCGCCATCATAGTTTCCCATGCACGTAGAACGACCCGGTTTATTCTCCGAAATTTCATAACTAGCGATATTAGGATGCGCCTTTATAAGATGTGCACTAGACCTGGTCAGGAACGCTGTTCGTTTTTACCTAGCCTCATGCGCTTTGCTGAGCGGGAGAAAATAGTATCTGCCGGACACTTTTTACCAAGAATATTTTGACCTTGGACCGCCAATACTGGACCTACCAGTAACGTTTCGACCTTAAAGGCCTTGATTTCTTATGGTTTGGTCGCTTACAAAGGGAATTATTTTACTGTTTATGCTCTTACAATCGCTGACAACTTTAAAACCTCTTGACCAACCCCGATGTAATAGTCACCGTGAGGTCTTCTTATTTCTTCCAGTTTTTTCAGTTTATTTCAGTTTATTTGGTAAGGATAATAGGCAAAACCCTTGAAAACCCTATTGATTTCATGTCAGCTCGTTAGAAATAACTGTACACGAACAAAAAATATGCTCTATTAAATCAGTACTTGATTCATTTGAGTAGCATTGTCTCATAGAAAATATTTGTGGGGACGTGGGATCTTAGTTCAGATTCAGACTGTCGAGGGAAAACAGGGGACACAAATAATCATCCAAGCGTTTCTTGAAGAGTTGCAGAGACGTAGCCTCCACGACTGACTGAGGGAGATCGTTCCATTTCTCCACTACCCTCTGCGTGAAAAATTCAGAACGAAGATTCAGCCTGGACATTGTTGTCCGTAACGCCATCGAGTGACCACGAAGATTGGGTGAAAGGTGCCACTGAAACATGTCCTCAAATTTAAGTCCATGCTCAAGGTCAGCAAAATTGTTCCTTATTTAATAGAACTATTACTAGTTTTTTGCAGTCAGAAAATCTCACAGCTATTTTGGGTGCCGATTTTGCCTATTCAGTGTACCGCACTGATGGAGTTCGCGGTCTCTGATCCCCTGGCCGGTGTCGCCACGGAAAATTTGATCTGCCGCCAGCGAACAATGGTTTTGCAAATCACCTGTTTGGTCCAGTAGCAATTTCTTGTGAAGGAATTGAGACTGAAAATCTCCGAAGCAACTTTACTAATCCCTTTCTGGACCGACATCATTTCGTGGGCAGCTTTTTTCTCATGAACCATCTAAACTACAAAAACATCATCGTCGGTTTTTAATCATAAGCAGTTTCTTCCACTGTTCGTAAACTGGAATTTAGTAATTTTTACCGGTATTATTATTATCACTCATTTGTACAAACTCCATTGCTTATTCTGTCATTTTTCAGTCGGCGGCTGCACGCAAATGTTCAGGTAGTAACGAAACTAGCCTCGTCTCTTTGATGGTCCAGACCGATTCTAAGCATGGGCTGACTTTTGCACAATATATCGAGGGCATTTGTGCGATTACCATTATAAAATAAATAAACTTGGAAAGTTTTCAAAGGCTTGGGAGAAATTTTTACCAGCCCATCAATATCAGGCCAATACCAAACTACTCAACCGTTCTTGAACTTTGCGAGTCTCCCGGTGCTGATGATAGAGAAGTTGTCCGAAGGAAATTGATTTTTAACGAAAGCTATGTTTCTGTGAATACCATAATTCCGGCTTAATGTAATAATCCGAGTTTATTACTTCGTCATCTTGTTGAAGAGTCCGTGTACATTTGCGGGGATGACGTTCAAGGATAGTTTCGTCGGGAGACCCAGCCTTCATTGAAACAGGCTTTGACCACTGTAAGGGCTCCCTGGTCCGTACTATTTAGGCATTGTCGATTTTCAACTCTTTCTCCCACCCTACTGATTCCCACCCTCAATTACCTCATTATCAGTCTTTCCTCCGGTACGTAGTCCACAGAAAAGAGCATTGCTTTGCGGGAATTACGTGAGGCAATCCTTCTTTCTAACAAACTGTCTGCCTGCGTCTCATTTTCTAAAAAATACTTTTAGGGGCCTTGGGGATTTGGATTGCTTTGTCAGGACCGAAGGCTTCTTGTAAGGTGAAATGTCCATCCTTCAGGAAAATACTAGCGTATTCATAAATAAGATATAGATCATGTGTCACCCGTTCCTTTGGAATACATGAAATGGACTCTGGGACCCGCTTATTACGGTATTTTGTTTACGATTTATGTTCGGGCTGTTTATTGTCCGGAATGAGCTCGGATTATATTTTACCACTGTGGGGTTTCTCATTAATAATGACACATCGAACTTAGAGTGATGGGGTCTAAATTGTCGTATGACATACTGGCTTCGGACTGAGCGCTTTCATAATCATTGACTTGCTGCAACGTACTATACACAGAGTTAGCGTTCCTACTTTCATAATCGGACTATTTAAGGCACTTTCCCGCCAAGTTGGTGATATGATGAGATGGAATGCCGGAGCCCACTCCAGAAGTAACGGCGAGTCTTCATATTTCCTATTAGGTTTTTTGATATTCGGCCTGGCCTTTCCATCTTTAACCTTCGGTGATTTGATAGGTTTAGTTACCATAACAGGTAATGAAGCTTGAGTTACTTTTGTTGCAGTAGCGTCGTCTGTCTCCTTATTCTCCGGAAACAATCTGTCTATAGTACGCCCTGGAGACATGGCTCGTTCCCTTCTCCTGGTTGTCTTTGATATTTCCACTACGGTATCTTTCTTAAGAGGATGTCCGTTGTTTGTCGGTTGGGAAGTTAACGGATTATTGGTGGATTTTTTACGGGACACCAGAAATGCCACAATGAGGTTATTCAATGGACCTCGTTTCTGTTCTGGGATTTGCATCGTTCGTTAGGGTTCGCACTACCGACAAATCGAAGAGCTAGCATGCAGTCCGTCCCATTAGTCATACCGTTCTCAACGCCTGATGCCAGTATACTGGTTACTACTTCCTGGTGTGTTGTCTGCAATTCACTGTCCCTAAACACTTTGGAGTTTTATGATACCATCTGTATTTTTTACAAAAGACAGCTGATGAAGTTAAAATCCTCCTTAGCTTTTGTTCCCTATTTAAAAAAAATCAATCCGACCAGTTTCGGACCGTTTCCTCAAAGCTTGGTGGTTGACGCCCTGCTCTTCGTTACCAGAGGTGCAACTTTTGTCGGTATGTTTTTTATGACTAGCGGTTTGGAGCTTTTTAATCTGCTCTAGAATATTTCAGATATTTTCAGCCAACTTTTAGGGTAGATGGACAAGTTTCCGAGGATAAATTTTACGAAAAAGTAACCGTTTTTCTCCAGTAGCTGCATCAAGGACTATAGTCATTGATGCAGCTACTGGAGAAAAACGGTTACTTGGGGAGCCATGTACAGATAGGAGGACGATAGCATATCCCTGCTGAAGACGAACTTGAGATGTATTTCGCCGGCGTGGACTGAAAGGAAAAGTCACTGAATCATTTTCTGGGAGTGTTTTGAAGGGATCTTCGTCTTGGCACGGTGGGAAATAAATCAGAGACCCACAGATGCCAAGTATCGTAAAACGTTCGAGTTGGTACACCCAAAATTCGAAGTATATGCTGTCAGCCCGGAGGTTATTTTTACTTGACGTCATATGTGTCCTTTATTACCAATTAGAATCGAAAAAAGACCTCGAAGAGCTGAAGATTTGAATCAAATCCGGAGGTCGCGTCGTATGCTCAATGAACACATTATCTACGCAAACACAACACCACTACTGACGGGAAAATTTATATCTTTCTCATTAAATTTAAACGAATTTCATTTAATGCCGACTCACCTATTGAAACACTAGTAGCAAAACAGGTTACATTGTGCACGTCGGACCCGATGCTGCTACGCAAAACTCTACAAACGCCAAAATGGTTGGGGAGAGCTTTTTGACGCAGACGAAAGGGAAATTTTGGAAACTAAACGCAAACTATTATACGAAGAAATCTAATACCAAAGCAAGAAATACGAGAAGAAGATGCTCGCTAAATCAGATTCACCAAAGGGAAGAACATTTATCAAATCCAAATCAAAAACTGACCTCCTTGCAGACGCGATTATCCCATATCAGAAGAAGTGATCTAAAGCTAATTTAAGTTCGAGTCCATGCACACTTGTTGTAGAAACGTAGCCCAGTTATTCAGTATACTGAAGTTTGCCCTAGCCGACTATCCTGATCCTCCTGGAAAGCATTTATTTGTTTTAACTAGTCTGTACGTACGCGCGAGGAGTAAAACGCCGTTTCGAGGCGCCTGTGTGCGGTTGCAATGTCGTCCGGTTCCGTTAGTGGATTTGACCCATGGAGGACTTATCACGAGAGTCCTGCTGAGCAGGCAGCAATTAAGGAAAGAGCGAAGTTCCGCGATGCAATGAAAGAGGAATACCGGAGGATTAAATCAAACCCCTTCAACCCTCCACAAGGCGTCATTGTATGTTGTAAAATGTGCATCGCGAGCTGTCGTTAACTCCTTAGCTTTGCTTCTTATCTATTCTGGCCTTTGATTTATTGACGAAAATGACTTTGTATATGGGAGTCTGCTGTTTTACGATCCCTGTTGCCTCCGTAATATATGCTTATCGGATATACGTTACTGAGGAAGGGACGTTCTACTCTTCCCAGAATAGACAATATTCCGGTCTTTTATTACCTATAGCTCAGAAGACCGTCAATAGCCAACTACATTTCCACATGAGCTACCACGAACAGAGCATTCTTACGTACACGGGAAAGTGTTAATCTGCCTTCTCAGTCCCCGCTACCCACAAGGGCTGCCTGCAAATTGTACGTTACCTCCTACAGCGTTCTTTAATCTGGCAAAATCTAGGGCACAAGTGGGATCAATATATCTTTGTTTTGAACGTGCGCGCGTGCTATATTACATCGTAACGTCCACCCTCCCGGCCTCCTGTCGTATATATGACCACTGTCATTGGTAACAGCGCTTTCTGCGCCCTCTAGGCATCCTATTTGAGTGCATTCTACAGCACGTATCAGGGATGATGAATTTCTTATATTTTCCCGGAATTCAGGGAAAAAACCGTATTTTTTATAGACTTCGCCCAGAAAAAGATCAATTCAATGGAAGACAGACCGGAAAGCTAACTCAGGGATTTTGCGCATTCACAGTTACTTGTCTTGGTATAGCATTGCTCAGGTTAACCGGGTCACGAATGGTCTCTTTTAATTAAAAGACATAGATCGTTTTTGTTTAGCTATTTATTGACATCGCACCCATTCCAGAGGTCTATGCTGATCCGAGAGATAGCTTATTGAACTGTTCCCGCATTTTAGCTGCATTTTACCTGTCTGGTGGAGTTTCTGGCTCAATATTACAGAAAGTATCCGGTTTTGTAGGTTAACTGACGCATTCTTTATCATGTCTGATACTGCTGGCCTCGGTGATGTCACGCATCATACCTCCCTCCATACGTGACGATTCGCAGCAGTGGACGTAGACAGTTTAACCCATTCTTTCCTCTAGCGACGGAGATCGAATACGGGAGGCCCGAGGACCATTTCCATGTCTTGGCGAACTGTGTCGAGCCAGGTTTTGAGTTTACCTCTTCGACGCCTCCAGGTTGGCATCGGCGCCGGATTGAGTACAGTAGCACTGAGATCGTAAGGCGGATCACGAAAAACATCCCTCATTGGTCTTTCTGTGCTGGGCTGAGATATCCGCACGATGCTGTTGCAGTGAGTGCGGACCGCTTATAAAAGTCGGTGTGCTTCACTCGAAGTATGATCCTCAAGCAACAGTGGTCATATACGTCCAGTTTTGTTCATCCAGCTTTGAAGCCTAGCATTCACAACTGTAGAGGTGGACTGACTGGATGGATTTACGGTGCACGCGGGTTTTCATGACGATATAAATGTCGCGTCGAGTCCATAGGCACTTTCTAGAGGCTGAGGAAACCCTATGGCAACATCGATTCATGGAACAATGCCGTCCATATTCTGCCAATGGGTGGCAGCCTTGTCACGAGGTACTTGAAACCATCACCTTCAAGTTGACAACCATTAGTCCCGAAAGTTTCTTTCTCCTGGTCAGAAATGCAGCTCGAAAACACCTTAGTTTTCCCGGTGTTTATGGACAAGCCGGCGGATTTCGCGACTTCAATCCAGACACCACAGACCGTAGGCCATCAAAGCCTGGGTCTAACAAGTCGATATCATTAGCGTTGTCGAGATCAGTCAGCCGGCGTCCGGGTACAAACTATTCCGCACATATGACTAGCCCCTGTGCAACTGCCTACAGGACTCTAGGGCTAGCTCCTAAATACAACAAGGCGAGCATGGCCCAAGGTCCATTCCTGGCTTCCCATGCTAATCGGATTACAGTGCCATCGTCACACTTTGTGGAGCCTTTAACCCTCCGTCCCCTGACAGCCTTTTGGTGCTGGTCCTCGACCGCTGTTTGCCTTCATCAGCTGTCTGTTTTCTTAACAGTCATTTACGCCCATTAATGTTATATATTGGGGCCTCCACTGCCCACACTGCCCTCGCACCTTCACGCATCGCATGGGTCTATTCGGCCACATGCGCATCCACAACGACCTGCGGTAGACAACCGCCGGTCACACCACACATTCCCTCACTCCCTACCTCCTCCACCACCACCATCACCCCACCAGAAATCAACACTCACACACCTCATGCACTCAACTCGGTCCCCATGCGGCCTCGGCTGCACGAGTGACTTGAGTCCGAAACTATCCCGACACGTCAAGTGTCGTGGATAGGAAGGTTGCTGATTGACGCCCGTTATCGGTTCACGCAGTTCGTCACGTTGTGTGTGTGTGTGTGTGTGTGTGTGTGTGTGTTGTGTAGTGGCGGACTGGTGGGCTGGGGACGGGCTGAAGCAGCACCTTCCACGGCACTCTCACGCATGTGAGAGACACGCCGTTCAACCCCCGTTGTGTGAAATCCTGGTGTTTGTGTGTATGGGGGGCCAGGTCGTGCTGTGGCGTGCGCAGGCATGGTCAGTCGACCATGTCAGCCACCGCGCCCATTCCCCACTCCAGTCTACTGACCGGCTCGGACAGTGGCTGGGGTGTGGGAATGGGAAGGGAGAGTGAGGTCGACGACTCAGCGCATTTTCCTCACTATAAACAATCTGACGCGCTTGAAGCTATCACGGTGCGCTAAAAGCCGTGGCTTGGAAGGTTGCCAACTGACGGGGTACCTTAAACCTACTCCATTAGTGGAGGCGGTCTGAGAGTCAGGCTGCAATGGCTCCTTTTTAATGTGGCCTTTATGGCATTCCCACCACAGTGTGGGATCCGAGCCAGGCGTTGGCGGCACGCCCAGGTGCGGCTTCGGCCGTGCCAGCCTCCAAATCTATGTTGTGTTGGTTGAAATCCTGGTTATTGTTGTGTGGACCAGGGGGGGTGGTGGAACGCCAAGGTGAGGATCCGTCCGAGCCATCCACCTGCGGCCTCCCTCGTTTCCGGTCTTCTTGACTCTGTCTTGACACCGGGCCCAGGCGGGGGAGGAGGAGGAGAGAGTGTAGGTAGATGCTACGCAAGTCTACTGGCACTATAAACCCCTGCGTAAGTCACCGTCCCTGCTCCCACCGCTGCTGCAGCTGTGGGGCACACGGTGGACATCGTCGAAATCGACGGTCGAACTGTCATTGGGGCGAACAGTTTGTGTAACCTGTTTGTGGTTGTCTAGTCAAATTGCTGCCTAGATTACGGCCACTCGTTAGATCTGCTTAATCTGACTTTTTTTATCCAGCTTTCAGCCAGCCTCTAGACCCACTGACCATCCTGTCTTCCCCATTCGTACTAAGCTAATAATTCCATCGCACATGAGCAGTAACTTTTTGGGGCGTCAGTAATTTAATCCATACATCACTGCCGAATTTTGGCATTTATCCTCTTCCCACACTTGAAAATATTGATATTAATTTAGTAGTCCATTTACAATTCCGACCTGGACGATATGGTGTGTTCACCTTGGCTGTGTGACTAGGTAAAATTGTATAATCACAGTTAGTAAGTTTCATTTGACTAGACTGATCTTATTCAGTCTCCTTCAGCCAACCAAAACATTTGTCCTGCCGTTGTTTGCTCCCTGCTTTGCAGCATGACCCAGCCATGCAACGATGGTTTTCCGCGCGGGTTACCTATGCTGAGTACTTAAAACCTTCGAAAAAAGGAGCCCTCGTCTCCCTTCTTTTCTTTGGAGTTGCTGCTGGATTGTATGGACTAGCTACCATGCGGAGGGTAAAATATGCTGCACTTAATTATATTAGTAACTTTCAACCGTTTTTAAGCCTCTGCGTTACTTACTTTCTCATTTTTACCCTTA
>CACRXP010001314.1:13792-34857 GCA_902702965.1 Spirometra erinaceieuropaei
TGTACCCGCAAAACTTCTTGGGACATGTAATGGATTCTGCTATATGTTGGCGTTTGAAATAAGCTCTAGCAACTCGTATTTGTTTGCGGCAATTACTGCGCTGATCCTTATATTCGGCGAATGACCTTGGATCTCGAAGTTGCAAATACTTTTTCCAGAGTCTTTGTTTCTTCTTCATGGTCTTTTTTGTCGTCGGATTGACCCTCGGTGATCGCGCACATGGTCTTGGCATTTTTATTGGATAATGGGAATCAAGTAAACGCTCTTTAATCCCGCGAAAGTACTGCCAGAATTCGTCGCGATTGGCTAAACAACGACTTCGCGGTACGTGCGTACCGCAGCGGTTGTTTTGTAATCCTGGTATTTTAGCGGCTATTGTACGCCTCATGCACAATAAACCTATTGTTAAAGCAGAGATAGGCACCTATGTGTAAGTAAATAAAGAGATCCACCTCTAAAATCTAATCAAAACCCCCACACAAATAGCCGGGTTGTATTTCTAAATAATATAGCAATATTCCCACGTGTAATCAGAAAACGCACACTAGAATTACAAATCATTGCAGGAAAATAACTGACAGGCGGATTATTGTCTCCCTGGAAGCTCCGAGATAACTGCACTTGATTTTTCTTTGTTTTGGTTGTTTTGGTGGAAACCAGCAACCAGGCGGAGACTGTGATTGATACACGAAAAAGCCCAGGTCCCATTTTAATATAGCGCAAAAGCAAAAGAAAACGCTAAAAAAGGAAAAAAATCTGCTAGGAAAAGATTTAAAGCCCTGGTTTCCAAGCGAGCGTTGCGGGACGTGCATACCGCGAATCCATTTTCTACTCACTCCCAAAATTGTCGGAATTTTCTCTGTTGTCCAACCAGGTTTCCTCCAAAAGAGCACGTCTCATTGCGTTAAAGTCACCCTTCCAACTATTTCTGCGCCTCTTGATTCCTGCTTGTCGTTTTAACACGCACGTAAAAGCAAGATCGTCGCTTAAACCGAGTAAAGGTTGTGGATCCACTTCCCTTATGAGTCCTTCTTCTTTACTGAAAACGAGATCTAAACAGTTATATCGCTGTCCTTCTCTCAGACTTGTTACGAATTTTATGTGTTGAATGACGTATTCATTCACGGAGAGTTGTAGTAGCTTGTAGTCAAATTTCGTAGACGGAGCGTTTGTTAGGATAAGGTTCCAGTTTATTCCTGGAGGGTTAAAGTCATCGAGAAGTAGTAAGTTCTCCTGCTTACATAAAAACTCCATATCGGCGATTTACTTTGTGCTAGGAGGCCGATAGACAACACACGGGTTCAGTGTCGGTAATTGTTTGATACATATCTTACGTGAAGTTATTTCAAAATTTCGCGGTACCCCATCGGGTATTTCTCGCTAACAGCAAGGAATTTTATTTGACACATAAATCGCTGTGCCTCCTCCTCCACACTGAAATCGGTCACAACGGAACAGTTGGTAGCCTACAATCCTGACTTCGCTACTACTTATTTCCTCCGTCAACCATGTTTCTGTTAGGAAAGTTTTGTGGGGATTCTGTTCAGAGACTAGTAATCTGAGTTAATCTTGCTTGCTGAGGAGACTGATAATGATAATGATGGTAATTTTTTATTAAAGACCCGTCGGGGTTTCATCAAAGCAAGTAAAAATAAATTTACATGCGAATTTTAAACGAGGTAGGCAGAATCTTTACAAAATGCAATTCATAGTTTCTGAATTAGTAGTCCATTGAGAAAAATGATAAGTGAGGGTTAAAAACTATATACAAAAATTTAAAAATGATTGGATTAATATTACAGGAGAAAAAACCCTCAATATAAATAATGACAGAAAAATGCGGGTAGGACTGGCCTATAGGTGGCGGTATATAACGGATTATAGTCGGGCATCGTCAGGGCAGCAATAAATGTCAGCCTTGAGGGGTACGTATGCGGGTCAGACAGGACTGGCCTGCATGTGGTATTGTATACGGGATTCACAACTGACATCGTCTGGGCGGGATTGATACGCCGCATGAGACTATTCGCGTCCAAGAGGCCAGACGAGAGGAACCCAGCCGCGATCGGCCACAGCACGCTTCGAGCTCAGCCGAGGAATGTGGAAGGGAGGTATGACCAAACTACTAGTAGTCGGTGAATACTGAGGGTTCCGCCGTGAACGTCGACAGACCGCACGAGGTCGGAATGCGGGAGATGACATCAAAAACGGCGAAAATCGTCGCTATGGGAGAGAAGTTATAGCAGTGGATTTAGAGACCAATTCAAAACAGGGGTCGCTAATGATATAATTAAGGGTTACCACTTGATCTACCACTAAATCCCAGTAGGACCCTTCTCGAAGTCAAGAATCTGAGTGTTTGGGAATGAGACCGTTAACATTGACTTTATGCAGTCCGGTGTAAGATGTTTGCGTAATTTCGACTTGAATACCAGTTACTTAGGCCATAATCTTATTTCAGGCGGAAGATTTTTTCAAAGGAATAGATTTCTAGATAGATTTCTGAACAGTAGCCACTGATGCGATCAGCCTCAGGATTTGGCCCCTTGCATTGGTTAGGCTGTCAGAATGACGGCCTTCGGCCAGAGAAATGTCCTTTTGACCTGAATTATTTGTCCGTTCTTGATTTGTAGGTGTGTTTTGCCGCTGCTTCTCCGCTTTTCCGGCTCCTTTATCAGCTCTCTCATTTTCATTTGCTTGTTTGGTTCGTAATCCGACTGAAAAAAAAACTTCAGAATGCTGTCACCGCAGAGAAGATTTTGTCTGTAACAGGAGCTGGGCCTGTGCTTCTGTCTCCAAAATGACTTTTAGGGGTCGATGCCGGGAAGTAGAACCGGATGCTGACTGAGTCTTCCCTAGTCGGAATGCTTTGAGAACACTTAGTGACTTATCGTCTCTTAACAAAGCTTTCGCATGCACTTGAAGAAGGTCTAAGTCATACATAACTCTCTCCTTTGGAATTGTTGCCGTTGATTCGAGTACTCCTTTTATAACCACATTTTGCTTGCGACTTAATCCAGTGCTCGTTGTTGTCGCACATCTTTTGAGTGACTGAGCGTTCTTCTCCAGTTTACTTGTTTCGCTGGCTTCGGATGAACTAGCTATTGGGCTAGCGAAACCGGGATTCGTGTACGATTCATTTATCTTCATGTTGATAACCCTTCCTTCTGTATTTCCGAGGTGCTTGTCGAAAAAGCTTACCTCGGTTTTTTTCGAAGCCTCCTCTCGAATATACGGTTCACAAGTTGTTGCGATATCTATATTGTTCAACATAGTTGGGAGCCTCCGGCGATCCTTCGTAGGCCTCCCTTTCGTCCTCCTCGACTGGTCCGCGTGTATGCCAGCGGTCTTCGTTTTTTGGACCGTACAGAGGTGCGCGTTGTTTTTCTGGTATGTTCCTTTGTTCTCTGAGTTCGCTTTGGCTGGTCTTTTTCTCGCCTATGAGACTGGCATTAAATTGTGTCTAGTTTCCTGGCCGAACCTTCGTCAATTTCAGCGTTTAATATGGGAAAAGAAGCCGTAGTTAAATACTTTTTTCGGATTCTGGATTGCCAAATTCGTTGACTTCTTCTCTTTAAGTAAGTGGTGAATAAGCTTCCTTAACGTTTCGACCGCCATTTTAGACCTTTTAATTCCCTCTCCGTTTTCGAAAATTTACGGATGAGTCCGAAACATGTGGTACAGATTTCATCGTCGTATGTGACATACACCAACGCCAGTAGATTTTTGCTCGTTTTACGAGCATTGGTCTGACAGCAGAACGTTCAACACTGCAGTCATTAATATCATGCGTAATACATGATATATCACTGGCGACACCGTGGCGAGTCAGTGGCTTAGTGTCTTAGACGGTTATCTGGCCGAGCGATGGCCCGGGTTCGACTCCAGTCTAAGGCGAACGTTTTACATCGTGTTTTGAGGGCATTTCTTTGAATAACATTACTGAGTTTACAAGTGTCAAACGGTTTTCTTAAAGGTATTGGACGAATTTTCATCCAGATCAAAGATATGAAGTAAACGACTCAGCCTTTCGTAGATTAGGAGGATTTCTCAGTGCTGTTGCACAGAGGCGACTGGACGAAGATAGGTTATCCCGCACAAGTCCTGGTGTAGGTTTGCAAGGATGGATCGGTCGCAAAGACGAATCGGATTACAAATGCCCACAAGCCTTCAGCACGTCCAGTAGATAGAAATCCCGATAAAAGTGAAATCCCAAGAGGTCGAAAATTTCAAACCGAATTCGAAACGCGCGCGTGAGGGATAATTTGGTGAATGTCCATATAAGGGAAACGAACGGAATGGCTTATCATCCCATGGTGCTATAGATATGACTCACATGATGTCGTTAGATGTGGCGTGGTGACTGTTTTAACAGGATGGGTACGAACAAACAGCTGTTCAGTCCAAAATCAACGAAGGATTTGTGCAAAATAGGATGGAAGAACATAAAAACGGCAACAAACAAAAGGAGAAAATGTTCATAACTGGAGGAATCAAGATGAGAATCTAATACTACGGAACCCATGTACAAAGGGAACTGGCAGTTTTCCGTGGCCTTCCAGAATTCCAGACAATCTAGAGATCTGCATTTGCGTAAAAATTCAGCAAGCAAACACTGACTGCATTGTTTTATGTAGGCATTAATTGTGACGGACTGTTTCTCTGTAGCCAGCTGCCACATATGCAGGAGCTTCCGCACGACACCGAGACACACAAGGTGCATGTAGTCAATTGGAAAGGTAGTTACCATGTCTATTGGCAAGTCCTCGAAGGGTGAGGTGCCTTTGTGGTGCTGCTCCTGACTTCTCATGCGGAATGACCTGTTAGTCTGCGGACGCCCGCTGTGTAGGGGGAACGTCATGCGGTTTGCCACGGGCGTTCCCATTTGACAACACCTAGGAGGATTACATTTGCGTCCACTATGTAAATTACCTGTCGCAGCCGTAATAGCCATTATGCGCTTTTACTTGCCGGACGTAGGACCGACCAGGCGTGTGGCAGATGACGTTGGCGAGCTCCACTCTAACTACGTCATCCGTATCCGGGACCTGAAGGCCGCTGGTCAGAATATCCTTCAGTTCTGAGATGCACTGGCTAAGAAATACATCCAAAGGCTCAGGCTTGCCGGAACCGGAGAACCCCAAAAACAAACGGCAGTCCATGGACAGGATATCTGACTCGACCGAGGATTGGCCATTGAACCTGGCCAGACCCCTTAAACAGCTTCACTCCGTCAATGTGGAGTTGAACCCGTATTTTCGGTAACAAAGCCGACGGTCGAAGTTGCAGCTCACCTAACAAACCACGTTTAAGGCCCAGATGGACGTAGTCGCCGTTAGAGAGGGACTAGGTAACGCATGCTCACGATGTCTGCAGGAGATTTCGCGGGTCCTTGGGCACCTCTGGGTGGTGTTGCCGCAAAAATTGGATCAGCAACTTTAACACTGACTGCGGCATTTGGACACTTAAGCAGAATTCCCTCAAATCCGTCAGGAAGCATTTGCCACTGAACGGGTTCGGGCTTTCACCTGCAAGCTGGTCGTTGTCCAGATCGTCTAATAACATACGCATATAACACCTACCAATGCTTACTTCAGGGCTAAGGTGCGGCATCAGGCGTTCGGGTAATGGCTCCGTTACGAGAGATGACGTAGACGGGAGCAAGGGGTAATCGGTGGCGACAAAGTACGCCATCTTCTCTCGCTTATTCATCTTGTGCTTTGTGCTGCGATGAAGTCTCCAGTATTTCCTTCACATATTTGCTTAAAATTAACATATCACTACCATTAACACATATTACACAGCCATATACTACACTCAAACAGTCAGATTATGTGCCATTCTTATAAATACCTTAAATGACGATTCTAGAGACTATAACAATATATTTACTTGTTTAAATGGCACATTGCATAGCATAGAAGAAAGGAACAAGTAAATGGATAACGTACTGCAGTCTAACCGAGGCGGATATGGAGAATGAATTGGTCATCTGTATCGATTTGGCGTGCGCATAGTCGGCGTAAATGTGCCGTCCACGTGGACATGTACATGACCGACATAAACGAGGCCAATACTTACCTTGGGGAAAAATTCATTTCTCTCAATTTTTTCGCCTGAAAACGCATTATACAAGCAAAAAAGTTTATATTTAACGATAAGAGAACAAAATCTGTCTAATTTAATGCAGAATGACGTCATTAGAAAGGACGGAAATCAACCAAAATTTGGACGGCGCCTGGCCCCATCTAGCTCCCTCTGGCCCCCGGGGTCATGTGTTGGCAGGAGATAACAGCCAGTATCTGTAAGAGTCTCCTCCTTCCTGACGGCTTCTCCGACCTCCTTCAAGAATGGAGAGAAAAGGGTACGCGTGGCAGAGTATGTGAGGATAGCAATAATGTCTGGATTCGGGAACGGCTCTGGTACGGTCGGTATCGTTTTACTGTTTTGCGAAAACTCACTGGATTTAATTCGGTGTAATTCAGTTTATATAAGAATGATTTTCAAATCCTTGAAAGCTATATTTATAGACATACGCAGCAAAAACATGCACATGTTAACATAACTATATAAGCCCATTATATCAGTCCTTTTGGGTAATCAGATGGTCATCCATTAAAGTGCTGTCAGTTTGTTTCACTCATCAATCACCGATGAGAGGAAAGTAGACCTGCATTTTAAACTTAGCGTACTTCGTCTTCGATTTGTATTGGTAACCCCAAAGATTTGTTGTTTGTGCCTGTTGGAAAATTCACTCAGTTGAAATGCGAAATCGTCTCCTTGGATGAGTTTGTATAAAGATTCATTTACCCTCTGTATAAACTATAAGAAGGGGGAAAATGTAAGGCCTTTCAAGTCGCCTCTCATAAGCTGGGCACTTCTGTCCACTTGTTTAGTCTCCCTTTGCTAAATGATCTCCAAAAGAGTAAGGTCCTGTATTATTCAGGAACGTCACGCCTAAACGCAATATTCTGACACCGTTCGGATAAGTGTTCGAAACTCTCGACCGAAAAAGCTTTTGGTCAAACTTAAACGAGAATCGCCTGATCACTTTTCGAATACGCATAAGCTTATTTGCAAATTTTACGCAATGACACAGAGGATTGACTTTTCCTTATATCCACCTGTACCAGTTTTTTGTTGGGTCACCGAAATCTTCCGTCGTCCAGATGGTAAACTTTGCGTTTTGGATTATGGGGATCTAGTTGTTTCGACCGTCATTGAGTCAGCATAAGTCTCAATAATACTGTCCGCTCTGTGCCCCATTACAGGCCTACTGAAGGCATGACGAGGAATGATTGGACAACCTCCGGCGCATCTAGCTCTTTTATGAAGTGATGAACTATGACATCATCCTTATCGTCTACTGTGAGGGATAGGTATTCCTCGTTCATGCGTTCCAACAGGCTTTCAGCCAACTGCCTAGGCAATTCCAAATGTGTGCATCGTCTTTCAAGCAGCTATTCAACGGCCTCTTCAATTCAAGTTTTAGCTTTTGGTATTTATTGCAACCGTTCACACAAGCCATTGAATGCTATAGTTTCCAGCGATACTGGAGTGCGGGTTCCTGTAATGTGTTTTGGTCCCGGACATTCAGGACATTGGGTCCAGTTTTATAAGCCCTCTTTTCGTCTTTATATGGTACAACGGGCAGATAATAAGATGGGAGCGTAGGCACGCGTTTAGACCGACGAAAATTTTCATTCAGCCAGCGGGTTGTCAGACCATGGAACTCGCTTCCAAGCGAGATGGTGTCGGCTGACACAGTTTGTGTGTTTAAAAGAAAACTTGCTCGTCTAGTTTTCGACAGAAATCGGCTTGTACAGCATGACTATGCACAGCCAGTTTTGTAAAATCTGTCATATACAATCTTCCGCACTAATTTAAAGAGACCCCATGCACTACTTTATGATTACGATTGAACTGTGACCCAATCACATTTTAAATGCCTGCAATTTAATTTTATTTTTGAGTATGAATCTGCGAAAGCACTGTACATAAATAGGGTCATCAAGGGCTCTGCCTGTAACCCTTCAATATACATATACAATATACATATACGTACTTGCATGGAGTATGTAGAGCTGGACTCGCGCTTAATGTTGCCACCACACTAACACCGGCGAATCTTTCGTATGGGCCAAGTTAGGTCACAGATGCCTTCCTATCTCC
The DNA here is from genome assembly GCA_902702965.1 of Spirometra erinaceieuropaei. Lineage (NCBI taxonomy): Eukaryota > Metazoa > Platyhelminthes > Cestoda > Diphyllobothriidea > Diphyllobothriidae > Spirometra > Spirometra erinaceieuropaei. Next base: position 21,965 of record CACRXP010001314.1, read on the forward strand.
AGCAGCACCCCTCTAGTGTACCTCTTTAGCTTCAAATATACCAATTTAAAAGCTTTATCGCATTGAAAAAATATAAAACAACAACCTGTACGAAGTACAGCCATAATTTTTTCAATAAACTGAACTGAACGTCTGTTCAAATGTCAATCGGAATGTAATTATTATAATCCGACTCAGTGGGTTTGTCACGAGGTAAATGAGCTTATTTCTAGATCGAAGCCACCACATGTGAAAGGGTCTTTTCGCCCCCACGTTCAACCTCGATTAGCAAATGTCGTCTAATCAGTAGCACGATTTCTGTCCGGCACTTTGACTTCATTTGTTTCGGGTGGCTGTTTAGCCAACAGGGTGCTCATTGATAGTTTGTTTTAAGTTTAAAAAACCTCAGTTCTTAGGGAAAATAATACCAAAAGTTTTTAAAAAAATAACGATATGTACAACATAAAAATTGAGGTTTGCAGTTTGGTAGTTTATGGGGGCATGAATGATATATACTTCATGTAAATTGAAAAACTTTGATATTTGCCTGACCTTGAAATTATTTTCCTGTTGGGTAAATTTCGGTTTGCTCTAGTTGCTGGTTGTCAGTCTATCTGACCAGCTGTAAGGGGGCGGTCGCACAGTTCCTACGTGTTTTTCAGGAGGCTTACCATCGTTGTCCGGACTAAAAGCTGGAAAAGATGAATATATATCAGGAGTAAGAAGCATTCAATGGTAAGTCACAATCAAAACTGTCAAAATACTATTGAATCATGTATCATATTGTTCTTGTTAATGTGAAATTATAGGAGTAGTGGTCGACTGTTTACTATGAGCTAATATAGTTCTATATATGTTTAATATGGCCTTACTATAGACATACGCACGACTAATATGCAGGGTTTTATCGAAGGGTATATTTTTATTAGCTTCATAAGGGATATTTAGTGTCAGGTGACATAGCTGAAGAAAACGAGAATGGTAGGAAAGAAAGAATATAACTATCTGTTCTATGTTTATCAATGATGCTGTCTTTTATAAATTTACTTAATTTTAGTGCTGTGTTCCGGTATTATTCGAGCGTCCGGGCTTCGTTATGTGCGCTACGGATGATCTCGTGTAGGCGTGTAGCGTAGTGGTGTGGGGTGGGGTGGTTGTGTCGGCTATGGGTAAGGGATGGACGAAGCCGATCGCGAGGTGTATGTCTTTTCCGGCCCATAGGTATTGGGGAGTGAAGTCGGTGGATGATTGGACGGAACCGCGGAAGGCTAAGAGACAGAAGGGCAGGTATTCGTCCCATTCGTGCCCGTGGCTGTCCTTAGAAAGAGCGAGTAGGTGGCTGTGCAACGTTCGATTCATGCGCTCTACAAGGCCGTTTCCTTTAGGATAATAAGGTGTGGTCCGTGTTTGCGTAACTTGCAGTCGAAATTGTTGCGACAATCTGAATGGAACGCTAACGGAACACCCACGTGTACGTGATGGCGTTTGCGACGGACGTTGCATCTTGTCGGAGTAGGGGTGTGGTCTCGACCCATTTGGTGAAATAGCCCATCATAACAAGTGTGCATTAGTATCCACGGACTGTCATGGAAAGCGGCCCGATGATGTTAAGGTCGACGCGCTCAGGGGGGAATCCGGTGGCCTTTAGTTGCATTGGGGCTCGGGGGGCTGGGGGTTTTGAAGGATTCACACGTAGTGCATAATTGACAGAAGTGATATACAGAGGGGCCAAATGTGGCCACCAAAAGCACGTGCGGACGGCTAACTCTGTCCGGCGTTGGCCGCAGTGGCCTAACTCCGAGTGTAGATCGGCTATTACGGTGTCAGGCAAACAGCCTGGAACCACTGGACGTAAATGATTGAATGAGGGATCGCGAAGGAAAAGGATTTCGTGTACGACGAACAGATAGGGTCATTGCTTCAACATCATGCCGGCATCTCTTGCTCGCTGGGTTTAGATAGCCCTTTGGTCAGATGTTAGTAAATAACGGCTGTATCCGGGTCGAAGCTCTGGGCGGAGGACCAGGCGTAACGAGCAGGTTCGGAAATGATTATGGTGGTAAAGGCCGCCCGTGAGGTTTGTCTGCCGGGCTGGTTATGGCGGAAGGCATGAAAGTGCGTCCGCGTTACCATGTTTGTGTTCCGGATGGAATTGGCACTCGAAATCGAAATATTGCAAGGACTCCTGCCAATGGTCTAGCTGGCCTATAGGGCCCTCGACGGAGCGCAGCCACCATAAGGAACGATGGTTTGTACGAAGTATGACCTGTCGGCCGACAAAAAGGTGTTTAAATTGACGTATGAACATAATGATCGCAAAACGTTCGCGCCTGAAATGCAGTAGTTACGCTGCGTTTTAGTCGGCTTGCTGCGAGCGAGACAGATTGGATTTCTACGCCGTCCTTACCGACTTGAGACAAAACAGCCACAATAACGAACCCGCTTGCATCAGTATCTAGTATGAACGGGGGGCCTCGTCGTCAAAGTTCGGAAGGGCTAAGAGTCGTGCTGAGCATAATCCCGCACGGAGGTTGTTGAAGGTAACATCACAGTCGGCGAACCATTTATTACGCTGGCCTTTTTCAGTGAGTTTTTGAAGGATGCCAGCGATCTAATCAAAATCCCGGATGAAACGCCGGTAGTAAGATGCGAGGTCGAAGAATCTCCTCAGTTCAGTTTGCTTCGTCGGGGTCGGTCATGCACGTATGTGTTTGACTAGGTCTGGCAGGGGTGATACACGTCTGAGGAAATAAGATGGCCAAGGAACCCCGGAACGGAAGAAAAGGCATTTAGTGGGGTTGAGGGTAAGACCAACTTCCTGGAGTGCCTCCAAAACCTCCCGTTTGCATTGTGTTCGTCTGTAGAACGCCCGAATACGATAATGTCATCGAGGTAGACGAGGCATTTACACGGAATTAAATGGCAGAGTACACGGTTCATTAAACGATGGAAAATGGCAACTGCATCGCAATGCTCAAAAGGGAGGTCTTGGAACTCGAATGAACCCTAAGGACAGTGAAGGCTGTTTTGTGACGGTCGTTCGGGTGGATTTCCACTAACCAGTAACCAGACCGATTAATCACGCGCCTGTCTTAAAGTGGCGAATCGTTCGGCGGCCTTTCTTATGGAGGACGGCGTGTCAAACAGCCGTAAAACGGTTTTACGACCCATATCGAACGGCGACGTGATGTCGATTCCGGCATCGAAAACACGTTGACGCGCGGGTCTGGAAAGGAAGCGTACCAAATAGCAGGTGCGTTGGTTGGTGGGGACGTTAACTAGAAATAGATCCAAATAGCGAGGCCAATCACTTATATTGCGGTCTTGGACTTACGGTTCGGGAGCTAATAAGGGGCTGGGGCATAGCGTTTACGCGTAATCAATCGTAGGGTTAGGAAGAGGGGATTGGGTAAGGGGGATCTCGGAGGGAGCGGCGGGTGAGGTTTCCGCTGCTAACATTGCAGCGACTGAGCGAGGGACGGATGTCGGATCACGGATTAGGAAGGAAGGGAATGATGGTACCTTGAACTCAGATGGTCCAGCCGATTGAAAGATCCGGTCTTAGAGGCCTTGCATCTCAGAATGGACGAGATCGGGATGAACAGGCATACGGGACATGGGATAAGCAGCACAGGTGATAAAACTTGTTTTGCTTCGGTAATCCTTCCGCAAAATAGGAAAGCCTTAGTCGGATGTGTATATAATCCTCCTTGTTCCTCCGGAAATGAATGCCGACTTTGTGAACTCTTTGAAAAAATTGCAGAAACTTCTTTCGATGTCATGATAATCGTAGGCGATTTTAATTTGCCAGAAATTGACTGGCACACACATACTCTTCTTCCTAAATTGCAGAATCTGCTTGACACAATTTCCTTTTCAAACCTGACTCAATTAGTTCACTCTTCGACCAGAATCGATAGTGTTTTAGACTTAATTTTTACTTATGGCACCTTCTCTTTATCCATGGATTTCTATCATGACCATTTTGCAAGTGATCATGCATTAATCCATTGTCACTTTCCAGTTGCCATTTCCGCAAAGCCAACAGTTCAACGTAGTATTTTTGACTTTGCTAATGTTAACAAGGAATTAGTTAATAACTTTACATGCACTCTTGATTGGCACAATATTTTTTCAAATAATGATCTAAATTTTTTCATCAATTTATTAAACTTCGTAACAGAAGGTCTTCTTGACCTTATCCCCCGGAAGATCTTCAAATGTAAATTCGGATGTAAATGTCTTAATTCGGATGTAAATGTTTGCACTGCAAATCTGTTCGAAATTTTGGATCCACTTATTTCTCGTTTTGTCCCTCGTAAGAAAATTATTAATGTTGGGGATGAGGTTTTCCTACCCTTTCGTCGCAGATTGCGCAGGCTTTATCGTCGTTTCCATCTTCAGAACAATGTTTCTGTCCTGCCCTTGATTTGTGATATTTTTGATTGAGCTAAGAGATTGTCTAAGAAAAACAGCTAGCTGAAGAGGTCCAGTTTACCGGAAAGCATTCGTTAAATGTCTCGAAACTTTTCTCTAAAAAAATACGAACTCATAGAAACACGCAGCATCCCATCCTCCGAGACGCTCTCGGAAATCCCATAGTTGATGCCCAGTCAACCGCTGATAGCTTCAATGATTTCCTGTCCAAAACGTTCATTGAAGACTCGACCACTCCGCTTCCGACCATCCAGTCATTGACCGGGGCAGTTCTAGAAACTATAACTTTCACTCTGTGGGATGTGACTGTTGCGATTCGGCGTTTTCGTCAATCTTATACTCCAGGCCCTGATGGTGTCCCAGTAAGCATTTTAAAAGCCGATGCAAACACGATTTTCCCATCCCTCTTATGCAAGATATTTAATCTTGCTCTTGAAACTGAAACCTATCCTACCTTGTGGAAGGAATCACACATTCTGCCCATAACTAAGCACGGCAAATCAACATCATTTGATGACCTTCGGCCAATAAACACCCTCCCCGCAGTTTCGAAGATCTTAGAGACATTGATCAAAGATAAAATGATGTGTCACTTAACAGCGAATAACCTACTGAGTGCTGCTCAGCATGGAGTCCTCAAAGCTCGATCTTGTGACACCTGTCAACTCTCTTTCTTTGACTATGTTCTCCAATCTAGGGACAATGGTTTTGCACTTTACACAGTATATTTCGATTTCACTAAGGCTTTTGATCGTGTGGACCATGCTCTTCTCCTCTTGAAATTGTCCTCTTTCGGAATAGGTGGCAAACTTTTGAATTTTATATCCTCTTATTTGGGCACTCGCACACAACGAGTTAAGATTTCGAATACCATCTCCAAGCCCACACGTGTAAGAAGTGGAGTCATCCAGGGTAATGTACTCGGCCCGCTTTTATTTTGCCTTTTCGTTAATGATGTACCCGATTAATTTCAGAATGGTTAGCCTTTCATGTATGCCGATGATCTTAAAGTTGCATATCGATATAAGCCGGCAGATCGTGACATCGTGCTTGAGCTCCTAAAGAGCGATCTACAGGCTTTCGCCCAGTGGTGCCGCACATGGCGCCTTTCTCGTTCTTGGCATAAGTGCACAGTCATTGTGGTTGGAGACGACCACCAACCTCAACTAAATATTGAAGGTCACTCCATAAATGTGCCCAGGGTTATTAAGGATCTGGGCATATCATACTCCAAGAGTCTCAATCTCTCGGAGCACTGTGCCCTGATAGTCTCCAAAGCACGCAGAACGACCGGGTTTATCCTCCGAAACTTTAAAACTAGGGACATCAGAATGCGCCTTTACAACATGTACGTTAGACCTGGTCTGGAATACTGTTCGTTTTTATTTAGCTTCATGCGTGCTACTGAGCGGAAGAAAATAGAATCCGTTCAACACTTTTTTACCAAGAGAAATTTAGCCGCGGAACACCGACATTTGTCTTACCAAGAACGTTGCCGGCTTACTGGCCTTGATCTTTTATGGTTCCGTAGATTACAAAAGGGACTATTTTTGCTATTTAAACTCTTATACAATCACACATTTAACCCCCTCACTTCTCTAAGACACCATATTCACCCACGACTTAACAGTCACCGTGAGGTCTTCTTATTTCTGCCTCTGGCACGTACTCTTAAATATCGTCGTTTCTATTCTGTAAATGCAATTGCTATTGGGAATAAACTACCCAGGAATATAGAAACTCTGCAAAATTATCCTTTATTTAAGAGAACTATTACTCGATTTTTGCATTCAGAAAAGCTTCCTTAAATTTTGGGTTCTGAATCCACTGATCGACTGTACCGTAGCGATGGCGTTTGTGGTCTCTGAACACTATGGCCGGTCTCACCAGCTGTTCCTCAACGCCTCTACTTTGACTATCCCCAACTTCATGAAAGGAATTGACGTCCGATAATCTCCGATACCGTGCAACCCCCTCCCCCCCTTCTTGACGGTCGAAAATCTACCGTCAGCAGTATTTTTCCTCCTGAACCCTTCAAACGATAAAAACCACCATCAACTATATTTTTATTCTTCAGGAGTTTTTTTTCACTGCTGTTCGGATTTCTGTTTAATCGCTTCCCTTGACAATGCCTGTAAACTGGCATTGAATAATAAATTTAAAAATAAAGTCGAGTGCTAGTTCCACCACTCTCCCACACTTTCTTAAAAACAGACTTAAAAACTTACGGAAGCAGTTTAAAGATCCTTCTGTGAGCTCATTATCAGTTCATCTAAGAATCGTTAAAATATTTGAACTAGCTTCGAAAATGAGGCTCGCTTTAGCTATTAATGACATGGATGCTTCTAAATCAGTTGCTCAGATCTTCCGTCAAAGATCATCTGCTACGTCCCACCAAGTCATTCCGCCTTTGTTTAGTACTAGTGATGCTTTCATTACAGAGGAGTCAGGCAAGGCAGAAATTTTAAATTCGTTCTTTGCCAAACATTTCACTATTGAAACTGACCCAATCCCTTTAATTCCTCCGTTATCTGATGCTTCTCTTAGCATCATTAATTTTCCTCCTGAATGTATTCAAAAACTGATAAGCCATCTTCCTAACTCTCACTCAGTAGGTACGGACAATATCCCAAACTCTTTGATAAAACAGCTTAGAGATTTTCCTCCTCTGCTTAGCAAAATCTTTTCAGTATTTATCGTAAATGGCCTCTTTCCTGACTATTGGAAAACTTCTATTATCATTCCAGTATTTAAGTCTTGCTGTCGTTCTGACGTACTAAACTATCAAGGTGTCCATAAAACACCCTCTCTCGTCAAAATCTTTGAAAAAAATTATAGCCGTTAAAATTACCGAATTTTGCATAGCCAATCAAGTTATTAACCCTTCCTAGCATGGTTTTTTTACCAGATCGCTCTTTTGAAACATTTCATCTGTCGTTTCTCGATCTCCTTACCTCCCTTCGTAATGACCACCTATAAGTTGTCGTTATTTATTTTGATCTTAAGAAAGCCTTTGTTAAAGTACCACATAAAATACTTTTGATTAAATTGGAAGCTATGGGAATTCGCAGTCCACTAATAGACTTTCTCAGGTCATACCTGTCTAATCGTAAACAAAATGTTTAACTGGGATCCTCGCTTTCCAGTGAAAGCCCTATTGTAAGTGGTGTTCTACAAGGCCCCGATTTAGGTCCACTTTTGTTCTTGCTTTACGTAAATGATATCTCGGCGAAAGTTAAGCATTCTCAATCACTTATTTATGCCGATGATCTCAAATGCGTATATTCTTTCAAAAAATCTACGAGCCTTCATTGCCTGGAGCAAATCCATGCTGACTTGCTTGCTCTCTCAGCTTGGAGCTCAAAATGGCTAATGGAATTCTCTCCGTCTAAATGTCGCTATATGTGTTTTGGTCCTGATAGGCTACCATTACCAGTGGTCTTTTAAGGCACACCTATGACTGAATGTACCACCATCAAGGATTAAGTTTAAGCTACACTAGTAATCTTGATCTCTCGCCACACGCTGACAGAATTACAGCCAAAGCTGCCCAGATTTGTGGCTTTATTTCTTACAATTTCTATCTTGCTGAAATTAAATTAAGGCTCTATCGTATGTTTGTACTTCCCTATCTCGAGTATTGTTGCCCATTCTTTCGTTTGATGAATGAAGCCAGTCGTTTAAAAATTGAAAATGTCCAAAGACGTTTTTCTAAAAGACTTTTAGATAGGGAACATCCCAATATCTCCTACTCAGATAGATGCCAGCTAATTAATCTAAACTTTTTTGTGTTCGAAGACTAGAAGCGGGCTTCTGTCTCCTCTTCCGCATTTATAATAGTTCGAATCTTCCTCGGATTTCAGCACTTACCCCTAGTAGTCGCCCATACAATCTTCGCAATTCGTCCTTATTATACCTCCTCCAGCGTCCTCCACCTCTAAGAGCTCCCTTTTTTCGCTTCCAGGTATACTTTCCTCTGGAATAACCTTCCAATAAATATAAGATATTCAGAAAATCTACACACCTTTAGGAGAAGGCTACGCCTTTATCTGAATACTGACTCGATTAAACTTTTATTTTCCTCATCCTTCCTAGACAACTTTTTCTATGACACTGAGAAAGGGACACCGGGAATTTAGCATGCCGCTATTAAATTTCCGTATCTGTTCACGTTTCCCTCCTTTATGAGTAGTCTCGCTACCTAAGATCCCTCACCAGAAATGTTAATTATTCCAATTTTTCAGTTCATGCATCGTGCCCTCACAGAATGCGCACCATCGATGCTCTTGGCGAAACCTTCTGTATTCGCCATATACTAGTAGTCTGGTCGCATCTCCCTTACCCCATCCTCGGATGGACTCGGTTGAATGTAACCGACCGCATCTTGGTTCCTATCAGCTTGAGACTGGTTTTCAATTTCGCCACTTATTTATCTTATTCAAGGCCACAAACAGGCCAGTCCTGACCGACCCGCCTATGTACCATTTTATGAAATCCGTTATACAATGCCATATACAGCTGACATTTATTTCGGCCCGTTTGATGTCCGACTATATTCCATTCTATACCTCCACATGCTGGCCGGTCCTGTCCGCATTTTTCAGTTTCTATTTTTTCGAGGGATTTTTTTCTCCTGTTTAATTAATACAATCATTTTTAAATAACCAAATGGAGCTTTTTTTCTCCCCTCAGTTTTCGTCTTGCTTAACGGACTTCTAATCTCAAAAACTATGTATTGCACGTTGTACAGATTTTGCCTACCTCGTCTAAAATTCACATGTAAATTTATTTTTACTTGCTGTGATGGGACCCCGACGGATTTTTTATAAAAATAATTGAATTAAAAAGTAATTGAAAAAACAAAAGTTAAGTCTAGCATAGAAAAAATGGAAAACTAATAAAAAAGGCTACGGAAAAACAAAAAATACAATGGGAAGACATATCTAAAGGAGTCGGAGGTTATTCGTCGGCTCGTGGCTTCGAAAGCATAGCTCCTGTATGGTAAACGGAAGAAGAATGCCTCTAGCGTAACAGTTCATTAAAACACTCATGGTCGTGCTTTTGATCTCCGGCTGTTACATTTGGGCTCTGTTACAGAAGTGAGCCAATAATGCACCAAAACCACTCTCGAAAAAAAACAATTACCGGACAGGCGTCAACGGCTAATAGGCCAATGGGCGCACAAGACCCCATGAAATCCCTCTATCGTTTACGACTGGCTGCCTAGTGCGATTCTGGCATCTGTTTCGAACTTCTTTCGCGAGATATCTAAATTCCCGACTTACCTAACAAGGAGTCGGCGCATGTAGAGTAGTGACAGCAACTTTTTTGGTTGTCAACGCGATTTTCCAGACCAAAACCCCGTTTTCAATTAACCAAACACACGCGTGTGTTTGCTGCAGAACTTCTCCTTGTGTAAGTTGTTCGCGTGCAACCTACACACGCACAGCAGAGATGTTAAGTAAAAGTTTTGCTGATATTCTGCCACTGCATGATACAACTGCAGCGACGGTTTCGACTCATCGGTGGGTCCCCAGCGTTCCTTCTGGGCTTTAAAGCCTCCACCAGCGACGCAGTGACTGGATCAACGAAAGATAAAAAATAAAAAACGATATACAGATTCGAAGAATCAGAAAATGAATGTTCCCGACTGACGCAAAGTAGAATCCTCTCAAGTAGCGAGATAGTGTTCCGATGAGGAACCGGTTGAATAGAGGCAGTCGGTTCCGCGATGATATGGTGAAGTGGGCTCGTGAGGAGGGAGTCTCCGTCAGCTCATACGCATTGATAAGAATGTTGAGAGGTTACAAACGAAGGCCAAGAAATAACGGCATCAAGCACACTCAAAACCAGAACACATGTTGACCACCGCCAAATTGTTATCGTGTATTTCCGTTTAGTCAAATAAATGTACAGGAAAGTCAGATGTTAAAGAAAGTGTAGTGAGACAAATCAAAAATGTACAAAAGCGTACAAACTTGTCTGCTCAGACAGCTGGAGGAAATTCTAGCGAAGTTGGCCGCTTTTACCAACCTCGGGAAATGACGGCAAAGTCAAAAAATATTGGGTTTGAATAGAGCCTTCAGGGAGCAGTCCTCAAACGTTGGTGACATTCGAAAATTATACCATGTCGTTCCCCGTTATAGTAAGAACTTCGTTATGATAAGCAATCATCTACTCGTTAAGACTTCTGCCTATAGTTTGCGTAGAGATTTCATAATGTGAATTAAATTTATCCCCAAAACCCAATTGGCGTATCCCCAATTGCAAAGAGTTACGAATTTTTCCCGAATCGGAAGCGATTCGTACCCTTAGTTTCGACGGGCCGGAAGCGAATCGAATACGTCCTTGTTAAGCGAAACAATGCATATATGCATTCTAGAAGTGCAAACTTGTAGAATGCATATCCTACGTGAAGCGTCCGTCGTGGTTCCGCAACGGTCCTTCCTAGAATCGCCACTTTGCTTTATGTGGGATACAAGGATATCCTTGAATTCATAAAGGAAATTTTTATTGGCTGCTCCGATTCGGAGCAGTACTTAAGTACTGCCTTCATTTACGTTTAAGGAGGAACTTCTGCTGTTTAACGTCTGTGACCTTCGGATGAAGTTCGTGCTACACCGGTGTCAAACCGAAGGCCACAATCCGTTGGGAATTTGTTGAGGAGCCTGATTTCCGGAAGTCCAATCCTCCTACATGTATATTGTTAAATTCGAACCCGAGTTGGTTGCATGCCATTTGGTGACAAAATAAACTGCGGTACGGAGAGTAAATACACCACAGGTCGGTAATTACCGACGTTAAAAACCAGGACCTTACGAAATTGGCAAGATACTAAAGGCCTTGTCCTGGGCATTGCTATCGACTCTACTATTTTCACTGCAAATGTATTCATATTCCATTCGTCTTGAACTGCAGTTATGACCTGGCTGTCTTGTTCTATCTCCTTTACTTTCCGCTCCTTTATTTTCAATAAAACACTCCTTTTTCCACAGTACTGAAGTTTTCTTATTTACTAACAACACTACAATGGCATGGGTGGAGTAGACTAGTCTACTCCGCTGCACCGCTTGTGGCTTCTGAGCACTTCACTTTAAACGTTTGTGCACCTGCTTTTCGTACCTAGCGCAATCTACCGTGCTCTAACATGCTACCGCTATGCATTTTAATTTGTTAGTAAGGACACCACCACATCAAGGTTGGTTCGCAATAGTGACATCTCTTGCCGCCGAGGTTTGACAGTTACCTCGCGTGTTTAGTTTCATTTTGGTTGTCAGACGAGTCTAGGGGTGAAGTGGTTTAGGGGCCCTTTTATGGCGTTGTTGCCTTTTTGATCTGTACATGGTACGTTTCGGATCGTGTTTGCTGTGCCTGGTTTCAATTGAGTTGTGATAGAGGTGCGGGCGGGGTGTTTTATCGTCGTTGACGAAGTCCCAAAACATGATGTGCACGTCTTAGCTCATGTAGGTGCTAGTCCAGTTGATAAAAAAGCTTGCTTGCCTGTCTCTTCTCGTTGGTTTTTTTACATCTACTTGGCCTCAGGGATTGCTACATCAATTTTCTCGTAGACAGTCGTGACTGTGGACTCCGCATGAAGGAACCTTTAGCGTTTGGGCAGTTTCATTGTTGACATTCTTTTGACATGAGCACTTTAGCAGAGCCTGGTTCGCTTTAGCATTGCCAGAAAACTCGGTATATTGGTCTCCTGGACCTGCTCTTACCGATTTTTCTGAATATGTTAAAAACTTCTGTTGTGGAAGTGGTTGGACTTCCTCGATTATCCGCGGTAGAAGTTTCAAACTTCCACGCCTTAGGCCCAGGAGATGAGTACGACGAACCCGTCGATTGCTACTTTGGTTAAGAAGGTTATGATCGGCAAAAGGCTTTGGAGACACGGGTCCGTACACTACCGAGCCATGCGTATTGTCGGTCTACAGTTCGACGACTATAAGGGCTCTGTCGTCCCTCGTCGCTGCTCTTGCTTCAAGTTAGTGGTCCCCTGATCAGGCCTGATTCAGCTGGCCTCGGAGATGTCCTTTACAATGCCTCTTCATCTGCGACGGTCTATAGAAACGTATCTATTGAATTTGGCACCTTGGTAACCCCACCAACAGCCGAATAACCTCATCGCTATCTCGACGTCCCGTGTGCAGGTAGGCTTGGAGGACGTGGCCAGCGTTAAAGGCCTCCTAATCACTGTACTTGTCTGTCTTGAAGGACTCGCAATATCTGACGCAGGTTGACACATCGAGTACGGACTGCCAGTTGGATGGCTTCACCGGCGCCGCGTTGCCTTACTTACTTGATACGGCTGCGATCATGTCTGATCTAGCCGGCCTCGATGATGTCCCGAATTGTACCTCTCCACGCGTGACGATCCGCGGCCGCAGATCTAGACAGCTCGACCCATTCCCTTCGCCAACGACGGAGACCGAATACCGAAGGTCCAAGAACCACCTCCATGTCTTGACGGACAG
>CACRXP010001314.1:34978-69764 GCA_902702965.1 Spirometra erinaceieuropaei
GTCCCACTATCCGCCACCTGTGGACGCGCCGGGTAGCCAGCAGCTAGGCTAACGGGCAACCCGTCTTCCCGCGTTGCCTGGATTAGTGGAGAACCCTACAATTGTCAGCTCAGACGGCTCGATTCAGATCCCGCAGCGATGCCTTCGCCAAGTCCGGAAAATTACAGAAGAGTCGGTCAGGGATGACCGGCAGAAACAACGACCTCCATGGAGCACCTGATGCTACTCTATCGTTACTCGTACAATGTGCGTCCTGCTATAGCGTGATTTCTACCCTAAAAGATAGCAGCGAAAAATCCGAATTCTCTCCTAACGACAAGTGTCATTTCAGAGCAGTCTTCCCGGCAATAAATGAACCAGTCAACCACAGTATTTAGGGATCTAACGGTAAGCTTTCGTACTTCTGTCAGTGGCATTCTGCTGCTCCAGAGGTAAAATTGCTCTGCAAGTTCACACAGCTCTAAACCACAGTGGAGTATTCCGAATGTAGTCGGTGATGTAGAAGGAACTCTCGCTAATCCAGCAGACAAGGGACCCTTTCCTCTGGACCTCCTGTTCAATTGTTGCAAGATTTTTCCTCTACTATGAGAGCATATCGGAAGAGATCTCGTGACGCTTCTTCTTCGCTGTGGACCACTTCAGCGCAAAACTCTTAACCGCATTTTGAAGGTTGGAGAATGCGCTTAAGTGTTGTCAAGCTTAACTTCAGTCAGTCGTACGCCACAGGGTCTCGCTTCCGTGTCGATATTTGCTCTCCAGACACTCCTACGTTCTCTATTGGTGTCAGTTTTTGTCAAAAGACTCTTAACGTTCGACAGGAAAGGACGTGAGGCTTTAGGGTCTGGGGTTTTGTGCCCATGCCGAGTTTTATCTATCAGATGACGGCACTGAGGTTGACCTGAGTTAGCAACAAAAATAAAGACAGGGTCGCGCTATAGTAGCGCCTGGCAGGCCTCTGGCTTTGGTGACACGCGAAACCTGTGCCCAATAATCTGTCAAGTTAGTGGTAAGCCGTTGTGATTCTGTTCACGATGTGAGTGGCGGATTTATTGCTGACGTCGGCTTGGATCGTGTGACGGCGTGATCACTTCGTGCATCTTCTCAACTTCAATTAGAAACTAATCACGCACTTGCACTGGTCTGCAGCGGAGTATTATTCCTTTGTAACCTATGCAGCGTCACAGGACGACGTCACAGATGCAATAGAAGGGCTGCGCAGCAACTAAGAATCCGGATAGGACGGTATTTCGCTGACATCTCCAAGTTTTGTATCAGAATTGTGGCACCCAGGCTTCGCGAGAGGATCAAGCCAACATGAATAGATGAGCTCATTCCAGTTGACTGGTTGCCCGAGTATCCTTCTGCCCGTCTTAAGTTAAGATGTAGGAACTACCGCTGCACATCCAGATGGCTGCGATAGCCTTAGTTTTTGTCCTCAGACGATTCCAGGCAATGCGTGACTCTAGGACGAAGCCCAGCCAAACCGGATTTCGAGGTAGTCATGGATGTGCGGATCAGATACTTAAACTGAGACGCTTTCGTGAATTCAACCATGGCCAACATCAACCGAAGACCGTCTGCCTCGTAGACTTTGCCACTGCGCTCTATTCTGCCGATCGGGGGTTCCAGTGGCGAATAATGAAACTGTGTGCTGCACTAGAGCACTGCGCGGGTTCTGGACCGTAAAAATCTGCTCTAAGCCTTCTCTTTCTGATCCAGTGTTCGACAAGGTTGTATTTTTTTCGTCCGTTCTGTCCAACAACGCCATTGACTGGATTCAGGAAGGAGCCCCGCACGGTTTTCGGCCATTGGGTTTGCACCTGGACGCCAGCTGACTATCTCGACTACGCTGATGATATTACTTTGTTATTTTCAAGCTTTGGTTATAGGTGAGCTAAGTTTCTAAACCCGTCGGTCTATCCGGGAAGACCAAATCGTCTTAAAGCCGCATCTCTGGCCAGAAGAAGGTAGCCCCTGGGATTAGTCGCTGTCAAGTAGAAGACGTGGACAGCCTTCAACGCATCGGGCAGAGGCTGCTGCACAAGACAAGATTGTCTCCCGAGCTGATGCTGCTTGCATGACTTTTTCAGTCAAAAGAAAGTCCTTATGGGTCCGACGTGACACCTCCATCGCCACGAAGACTTGCGTGTACCGTGGTGCATCCGTCCGGTCAGTCCTCTTATACGGTTGTGGATGCGGGGCTATGCGCGGGGGATAATAAACGGAAACCAGAGGTATTTAACCACCTCTGCCTTAAGGCCATCCTTCGACTTCGTTTCAAATGAAACAGTTCGAACTTGCTGCGACAACATCGCGAGGATATCTCAGGTCGTCCACGAGCACGCTCTTTGTCTTCCGCCTCACGAGCTCTGTGTTGTTGATCTTAGTCCGGTGCCTTGGCCCGCATGCCGAAGAGGGAGTTAGCCAAAGACCTGGCTCAACGCAGTTCGTCAAGATATAGAAGGGGTTCTTGGATCTTCCGTATTCGGTCTTCGTCGCCAGGACAGGATATGGGTTAAGCTGTTCGGACCCGTAACCGCAGATATTCACGTGTGCAGAGGCACAATATGTGACGTCATCGAGGCCGGCCGAATCAGTAATGATCACAGCCACCCCAATTACAAGTAAGCACAGTTGAAAGCATGTCTGAATTTTTGGTACCAAAGACTTCGCGGATAAGCATTGTTCCAAACCCCGCCCAGTTCAGAATTTCCAGACGTTTAATAACACTGGTCAACTAAATGTCCGTCTTGCTTGGTCCGTGGTGAATTCCAGGAAGCAGGGGACTCGAGAAGAAGATTAAGGATTCTATTGTAGGCCCCACTTTTCTCAACCTTTCGTATCTATTTGGTTGCTACGACGGGCCAGAAGTCCACATCTTAATTTTTGCGGCGTTTCTAGATAAGCAGTTCGACCTAGCAACCCCGTTCAGCTTCACACAAGCTGAGTGATATCGTAAAGCCTGGTACAGATCAGTCTGCCAGAATCCTGGTACAAATTCGATGCTGACAAAACTTCGAGAACTAAGTCGAGGAAGTAATTGAGCAGGGTCGACCACGCGAATCATTCCTACCCAGGACTGACTCAATATCGAGATTTTCTAGGCATCGCTATAGACATGAGCGTTGAGGTTTGCAACCACGTTGTCCAGCTCTTTCAACGGCCACGGCAGCTCACGAACTCGAAAGTAGCAAATTATCCGAGAGGGAAGAACGTCACCGGTTGCTAGCAGCCAGGGCAAGTACATTGTCCTCTAGGATATACCCTATCTCAACCGATTCTCATCCCTGCATTATGCACACATCGAAACCAACTGCGCCCACCGACGACGAAGTCGTTTGAAGCAGTGCTAACGAAACATGTCGCTGTAGTTCTCCCATTTCCAAGCGTAGCCCTGCCGTTGTTGGTTCAGTAACATCGGTGTCTACGGAGGATTTTCAAGTTCCGACGGCAATCTCATTCACCGGGCGCCATGATCTGCAGACGACTCATTACTGACTTGGCGAATGCACTGGCGGAGTTTTCGGGCCGCTTCACACCAGCAGTTATTAGGGTGTTCCCTGGTATATTTTGCTGTTATTTTCCATTTTCGTCATGACATGTCCTGTCTCGAGTTGTCAGGTTTCTGGAGTTGATCCAAACTTTGCAGCGTCATTAGGTGAGTCTAATAAACCTGAACTGCCCGGTATGCCAGTAACCTCAGACTTGAGAATTGAGATGGCAATGTAACCGCCATCACCATCGCCTAAGTTAGTAGCGCAGTGATCACACTGTACTGGTTTTTTTGAAGCACGAGAAAACTAGATTTTTATCGCCCTGCCGTCTGACCTCGCAAGGTGAGTCTGGGTAGAGGCCCCAAATGGTTCAAAGAACTCAAATGCATGAATATAAACGAAAAGACGAGTCTCAGCGGGGAGTTGAGGGGAAGGAGGCCTGGCCACCGGGACACGAATGCTACCTGCCTGACGTTCGAGATCAACAATTGGATAGTAATGGGCCCATGAGCATTGTAGTATTTATCAGACTTATTCGCCTCTTTACGACTAAATAGGGTCGGGGCTCCTACATCCATACCCGATGTTCGGACTGAGCGTGACGATTACTTGATCGCCAACACATGAGCCTCTCATCACCACGACAGCACCGCCGGTGTTTGTGATAGGAGTGATTCAGTAATTTGGCTCGTCAACGCGTCACGGTAAACTTTGCTCACCCGCGCACACCAGGTTTGATTTATTACCCAGCTCGTGCAAAGTCTTAGCCGATATGTCGAGACCTTCGCCGTTTTGCAACCAGTGAGGTACCTCTCCCCTGTTCGTGCGACTACTGTCACGGCTGCGCATGCTTACCCTCGAAAGAGTAGTTTTTTGGAATTCTCTTCGGAACTCAAAATTAACTAAAACGTTCTGCTCTAGATAGGGCCATTTTCACAGTGATTTTTAATATTTGAAGGCGGAGACGACCTACAAGCTGTCTAACTGACGTCTGCGTTTCCGTGGTCTTGGAAATTATACCCTATTTCGTGAATTATTTTAGCACCTGGTGCAGAGGGCATGGCATTCCAGGGAAGACGAAGGTACCTCAAGGACCTTCGCAATCTCCACCTTACGATTGATGAAGCAACTGGCAATCAGGCGAGCATATCTTCCGTCTGTGGAGGCAGAATCGAAATTCTGCTGGCTCCAAATGAGGGTCCTTACGCACATGCGACATTTGTTATGGAGGTGGGTCCTGTTCTCTTTCTGAAATCCCTACAGTCTGTGTACTGACGTCGGAAGGAGCTAGAACATCGCTGGTTCCGCAGAAATCACAGTCTTATTTTGCTGTGGTCCTTTGTCCTCTCGTTTTTGGGGTTTAATCGGTTACTTTCATATCTTTCTTATATTTGAATCTTTTCTCAGATGGCTGCAATGGACAATTATCCTTTCGCGTGCCCCGATATCCGTCTCTTGACCCCAATCTTCCATCCAAACATCAGACATGACGACGGCTATGTCTGCCTGAGTATCATAAGCGATTGGAACAGGTAAGTTGACTGAAGGAGACCACAGTGTTCTCTGTTTCGATTCAGCTGCTACAGCCTCCTAGACGTCGTCAAGGCGGTCCTCTTTCTCCTCTCCAACCCAAACTTCGACGACCCCAACAATCGTTACGGCGTCCTACGTGCAGAGTACAGGAACAGGTTTGATGAAGTCTGCAGACAATTCCTGGCGGGCTTTCCTGTCAAGGGCCGATCATTCCCACCGAACGAGAGCTGGTGCAATTGGGCGCAGGCCAATAACTGCTTCCCGTCGCCAATCTGCGATCAGCGCGTTTGTGAATCACATCCTCTCGCCCAGTTGACTTCAACAATGCGCAAAGTATGTCTTTCATCCCCGCTCAACGCCAATTCTGATTCTTTACAAGACAGTTGGTCATTGTTTGGATTAAAATACGCCATTTACTATCAAAATCTGTCAGTTAAGTTGTTGTTGATGGAATCCACAAGACCGCTTTTTGGTTGTCCATTCAGTAGTCCTCGTTAAAAGCGGCTCCTCAAAGTGTACCCTGCAACCTGAATCCGCGGCATGGCTGGTTGATGACAGTACTCAAACCAGAAGTGGACATTACAGTCGCCTTTCTCAGCACTGCCTTTTAATAAATGTCTACTTGTTGCTATTCGATCTCCCAGCCGGTCTCTAGACGGAAATGCCAGGATAGATCCCTTCTGTTGTGACTTCCAGTGCTCTGATCTCTGCTGACAGCACTTTAACTCATTGCGCAATGGTTTACCGAATGCCCAGTGGGCTTGGATTGTGGCAGCTTGGGATGCGACAAATAAGAGGCAGAAAAGTCATTCCAGCATTGCTCTTATGTGACACCGAAATTCCATTGTGGCCCGCACACTAATGTGATCAGGCTCCAAATGACAGACGCCAAGCTCAGCTCACACCGTTGTGTGTTTCGCGGAATTTCGCGAACAATTCATAACCAGTGACCGATCTCATCAAATGTTGGCCGAAATTCTGGAATGCGTTTCCAGTCTGAAAGGAGTACCTAGGTGGGATTGTAATATTACTTATCATGCGGCATATTCTCATGGTGTTTGGCCATCGCCTGATCGTTGTCTTTTCAATGCACTTCTTTGCAACGTCCTATAAAACCTGCAATCGGCAGAAATGGTTGTTTAAGTAGCATGCATTTTTTACACCGATTTCCGACGGCATTATAAATTCGAATATATTTTGTAGGAAAACTGCACAAAAATATGATTTCGCCTACTCATTTGGTAACAAATCACACCGCCTTCACACTATACTCAAATAACGGGTACATTTAGGTTTTCAAAAGTTTCCAATTCCTGACTAATTTTCAGCCAGGTCAGCAGTTGCATTAGCGCTTAGCCATTTAAGTCTACATGGCGTATGCATTTTGCTTTGGAAAAATCGTATTTTTCTCTACACCTTTGAGAAGATGCTGAGGGTACTCTTTCTCTTTCGAGCATCAAATCTAAAGACAACGTGATATGCGGCCAAGTGACTATAAGGAAGCACATTTCGCGCCTGTTTTCTATAAAATATATTTGAATTTATAAGGTCATAAACAGTCAGTTCGAAAATGAACACCACTTAAGCAGTCATTTTTCCTAAGTGCAATTTTTACAGGAGAATTTTGGCTGACATCTTATGAGATCGGGACGTATCTTGAATTTTACTTTTCTACTGTTTATTGTGCAGTAGTTCGTATAATTAATATAATAAAAACCGATATAAATCGCGGGTGCTTTTCGTTTGAACTCTGCCGCTTGCTGTTTTAAGTTGCGCTCTGCGCATCTACCTCTCATCTAACTGATCTGCGTCTCCGCCTTCAGGCTGTTCCTGTTATAGATCCGACAGCAGCCTCGTTGTGCTCCATCGAGGAGCGGTCCCTGGACCGGCGTAAACGAGACGACTCCGACAACTCCACAATCGACTCCACTTCCTCCACTCCCGTCCCCTCCGTTGCCAGTGTCCGGTATTCATTGGGCGCAG
The DNA here is from genome assembly GCA_902702965.1 of Spirometra erinaceieuropaei. NCBI lineage: Eukaryota > Metazoa > Platyhelminthes > Cestoda > Diphyllobothriidea > Diphyllobothriidae > Spirometra > Spirometra erinaceieuropaei. Next base: position 41,989 of record CACRXP010001314.1, read on the forward strand.
AATCAGAACGACAGGGTTCACTGTACTACATAACACCCTGCCCTTGCTTCCACACCCTCCGCATACTCCTTCGTCGACAGGAGGGTCGGCAGCCCAGCATCTTTTACTTTTGCGATTATCTGGGCTGCCATAATTGCCAGAAGAATCCTCAAAACGTCTACTTCTGCAATTCCGATGACCTGAACGGCGAAGAACAGCAGGCGGATTTGGAAAATAACTTACCGGTCTGCTCATTTATCCCCTGGGGAGAATACGAGCCTGCGTTTTACTTTAACGGAGATTGGGAAGATTGCACCAAAAGAAATTCTCTCCGTGGTCTGCCCGGCCTTTTTGGTGAGGAGTCAGTCATCTTGTCGGAAGGCGAGTCTAGTGAGGATGACGAGTGCAACAGCAGCAGCATTCACGACGGTTCTCTGAGTTATCTGTACGCTAGACGAAACAATACTAATGATCATGTGTTGAACCACTGTTCCGACTGTAACTACTACTACTGGCATTCGGTGCAACTCATGCAGGATATCAAACCGCACAACTGGGTCTTCTTCCAGACCCGGTGGCCCCCAGTCCTAGCACCGCGTCAGTTATTTGACTTTAAGACGAACTGCCCCAATTACATTCCTAGCTGGCGGGGCTCTACTCCGAGACTGGTTCAAGATCTTGTAACTTTTCACCGCAATTATCCCAGGCTGGATTTCATCCTGCTGCTGGACCCCCTCGTAAGTAGAATATCAATCTTTTTCAGTTTCTAAAATAGCCATTTCCATATAGATATATGTATTAAAAAGAAATAAGCTCTTTGGGGAAGACAAACAAGTTTTATTGTAAATTTTCGATCTTGGTTCCCCAAGTCCTCTTCAGACGTGAAGTAAGTGTGAAAAACAGTTAACATTTAAACATGCCGAAAAAATCGATTTTGCCTTGTCACTCCTGCTGGTGTAATGTTCTGATTGGCTTACGCCTTTTCCACTTTTCCTTGAGGCTGTTGTACACCGTATCTAATTCTACGTGTCGATTGATGCATGCGCCATCAGAATGGATGGCCTCTAAAAATTCACGGCCTTTTTTGAATGAGCAGACACCTCTAATACGAGTCTTGTCCCAGGCAAATTTGTGTCCCGTTTCCAACTTATGCATGACAACTTGGGACAAGTGGTCGCGCCTTTTTACGGCCAACTGATGTTCGTGTATTCGCGTGGAGGCCAATTTCCCAGTTTGACCACAGTAAACTGCATTACAGGTGTTGCATGGTATCTTATAGACGACTTCCTTCTTATCTAAATAGCCAACCCTATCCTTAGGGTGTACAAGCTGGTTATGTATATATGAGACAAGAAGGCGATCTACGTTGGGTCGCCGACGTTGAGACGTCGGCGGCCGTCGTCCGTACCCTCATTGGCCTTTGATGTCGTCCTAGGCTGACATTGTTCTTTGCTTTGCCACGACTGCCTGCTTTCTCGTCAGCCGGATTAGTGGACGGTGCAGCTGTAGTGGGGACTACGCCTTCGCCGGACCCGGGTTGATGAGTGACTACCTGCGAGTCTGCCATAGACTGGCTCATGTTCGAATTCATGTCTGGACTGGGTTTGTATTTGCTCATTTGTTCATTGAGTTGCGCCCAAAGGGCTCGATAGGCCATAGGAGGCGTCATGGAGGTTGTCCCGTGTGCCAGGCCTCGATTCTTTCCCCTTCTGTGCGGCCACATCCTTGACCCTGAATTTTCTGCATTCTAGAAGGCAAAAGTTTGTCCAGAGTCGGCACAGTGCTCTGCCACTAGAGGCAATGGGTCCATCCCTTACGCATTAATTTGCACCTTGAACTGGACGCCGTGTACATCAGTGGAAGATGCGGGAGTCAATCCGTACGTGAATGACAACCCACAGCTATGATTTCCTAATGGAAATAAAACAGTTGTATCGATTTTTAGGACCACTTAAAACCGGTTTTTGTAAATGTTCGGCGCCTGTTCTTCAGCTCGTCGTCGAGGTTATGGTTTATGTACGAAAACGGTTACCTGTGTAACCGTGTCCAGCAAGTGATTTTACAATTGACTGAAGCCTGCGCCAATGCGCGTCAATCATATATCGCCATCCCCTCGGCATTGGCTGCGCTTTGTCGTTGAGAAATGTGGGCTTCGTGTCTAAGTCGATATGCTGATTAATGCGTGGCCCACCTGAATTTATTGCTGCCAGATATTCACAGCCTGCCCGCGCCGGACGGGCGCCAACAATGCGAGTGTTCTTCCACGCAAATTAGTTTCCGGTGTGTGCATAGCCACCTGGGATTGATGGTCTCGTCTCCTCAACGTTGACGGATATTCGCGTATACGGGTTTAGACGGACTACCCGGTTTGGCCACGATATACGGCATCACAACTGGCACGTGAGATATCGTAGACAGAACCCCTTCCATTGAGGTAACCGATGCTGTTCTAAGGGTGTATTAGCTGTGGACACCAGGTAGTTGCGAGTCAGTGCGCCACACACGTGACAAATGTGTTGTCGACATAGCGCAGCTCTTGTTTTGGGCTAACTCAAGAAAACTCATTTAGACATGCTGCACTCAAATCTTAACTCTGCATTTCTAGCAATCACGTTTAAAAAGAGTTTGGTCGAAAATTTCCATTTTTGGATGTCTTTGTATGTGGGGGAACTGAAAGACAACTTCGCAAAGAAACATATTCAGAAGTATTACATTTTGAGAGTAGCCATCCCTTCGCTCGCAAGAAGAGTTCTTTCCCAAGCCCGCCAAATCGGGCGAAAACACATTGCTCCAATGAAGAATGTTATCAAGCAGCTATAAAATATCTCTTTAAATTATTTTCTTACAACAGGTACCCGCGTGGCCTTGTGCGTCAGTGTATAAAACCTCACGAGTTCAAACAGAAGGGTATTTCGGACACTACGACCGTCCAGGCACCAAAACACCCGCGTGACGAACTTACCCACACGTAAACTACGTACTCGAGCTCGTTGAAGAAACATCAGACACAAGTAGCACACCAACTTACAACTGCCTGGCGCACACAGCTTGTATACGCTAAGTACAGGGTTGGCTTCCTCGATAGAAAGGGTGTTGTCTATGTGATCCCATGTGTCAGCTGTGATGCCGTATATTGTGGCCAAATCGGGAGGTCTGTCTAAACCCGTGTACGCGAACATCAGTCAGCGGTGACGAAACGAGATTATCCACCCCAGGTGGCTATGCACACACTGGACACAATTTTGCGTGGGAAGACATTCGTATTGTTGGCGTCCATCCGGCGCGGGAAGGCTGCGAATGTCTGAGAGCAATACATTCAGACGGAGCACGCATCAACCGGCATATCGATTTCGACATGAAGTACAGATTTCTCAAGGACAAATGGAGGTGAACGCAGCCAATGCTTAGGGGTAACGATATATGGTTGACGCGCATCGGCGCAGTCTTCGATCGACTGCAGAATTAGTTGTTGACCACGGTTAATAGTTGACTGTTTTTGTACGTGAGCCATAAATTTTGACCACAAGCTGGGAACCAATCTCGAAAATTTGCCCGATAAAGGTTATTTTGCTCCAAAAAATCTCACTTATTTCAAATTACATTTGGATACCTATTTCCTGCTGCATTTATATATTTATGTACATGAATAACGGAGGCAGTATGCATTTCGATATTATATGATAAAAGAATGATAGACGTGCAATCAGGTTTGTCAAGGATATGGTAAAAAACCATTCTGGGATAACCTTTGTTAGCATTTAGGGGAAACCCCAGTTCTAGCTTATCAGCCGTCACCAGTCAGCCATAAGCAACCCCGAGGTGTGCAAATCCTGGAGCTCAATCAGACCACCTGCTGGTTAGAAGTCCAACATCCTAACCACTGAGCCACGGGCTCGTTGTCTTGTCGGTTGCAATCAGGTATATTAACAATGATGGAGGGACGTTCACCCATTGCGCTACTTAACTTACTCGTCCGGTCGTATCTTGGGACTAAACCACACCTACCTAGGCATGATTAGAAGGTGAATGTTTGAAAACTCATCCAGGGAAGTTACATACCCTATCCTTGCAGTAGATTTTTTCGTTTGTGTTACCAGTCCGTGGTTAGAGGGAAAACAATAATTGAAATTATAAATCTACCTTTAAAATTTACAATTTGTACTCGGCTTCCCCTCAGGACTTTTATAAATATATAATACGCAAGACAATGAGACCCTGATGCTCTAGTTAGATCGTTGAACTTGCAGGCCCCTCAGTAATTAAAAGAAGCGGATTTTGACTCCCAGATAATCTTAACCTGCCCAGCCGACGACGCTGCGTACGCCAAATGTGGCCAGCAAGAATGAAATTCATATCAGGTAGAAATCGCTCTGATTTTCTAGAACCGGCTGAAAACTATCGTCGTATCGTTTTGCAAATTTTCCATTATGATGTCTCTCACATCGGCGATGCTGCTTTTCCACGACTCAGTTGTGACAAGGTGTCTCCAACCAGACCCCTTTGTAGGATATGCTGCTACTGCCTCCCTCACTCCGCCTGTGAGGGAAGCGGACCGATTGGCTTCCGGGATTCTGCATCCTTGAGCCCATGTTGTTTGGGTCAGAATTCCCTCGTTATGTGGGCGATATCCATGTCTATGCTTATGGCTTAGACCCGAATCTGGGCACAGTAGAAAGTTCTGGTACGACTGACGCCAGTTGATATCTCATCCCGCCATAAGGACTTGGGCCACAGCTAGTTAGACTCTCATAATGCCTTTGTTGCTGAGGCGAATCTTAGTATGCAAAATTCGTCGTCTAATCGTGCTTGTCTAGTTGCCAGTTGAGCTCGTGTCAGCCTCCATGATACTATCTTAGTGAATGTGTCAGGAATCCTACCACGTCAGGCGGCCATCAGTGACGTGGGCACGACCCTTCAATCCCTTTGTGCAGTTATTAACACGTGATGTCTGTCGACCAGCCTACTGCGTTAGTGACTCGACCGTTCATCAATGGGCGTCCTATATCGGCTTTTGTGTTCCCGTGGAAGATAGCCCATGTTCAGGCTTGACGATACCTCAAAACTCCTGGTTAGATGACTGACGAGCCTTGTTTCTGCACCATCTCACTGGATGCCGCAACCTTTTTCAGGCCCTGTCCCCTTGGTCACCGATCGTCAACCTGCTCTGTCCACTGCCAGTCCACCCCTCTTCCACTTCTACACCCAGTTCTTCGACGAGTAATCAATGGACCAGCCTGCTTTGGCTTAGCCCGGCTGATACTTTCTATGAAGGTGCGTCCGTAGACTGTTTTGCTCCTCTAAGCCGACCCGGGCTGCATTTCCTCACTCGCCTAGCGCTGATCACCAACTGGCTGGCCTGGTTTTCGCGTCTGGAGATCTCCGCGTCTCTGGGACAGTCTCGACACTCCCAACACATCATCTCCGAAGGCGTGGCCACCGCCTGTCTCCATCCGGCTGGTCTGGGCTGTGGTCAGGCGCCGCTCCTAGATGTTTGGCCTGTCTGGCTGGTGCGTCTAGTGTTGAGGATGTCCTGTGGTCTTGTTACTCGCCTGTGTTTCTCCTCCAGCGTGACTGCACGCTGTTGCTTCCCCCTCTCGGATACCGACGAGATCTGAATAGTACTTATTTTGCCTTCTCATGTGCTTTCAACAGCAGATGGAAATCCGTCTGCTTCCGAGATCTACTGCTTGCTTTACATGTGCATTCTCCGCTGTATTGCCCAATTTGACTTTCCAAATGAGGTATCGACCTTACTTCCCCCCCCCCCCCTTATGCTGGTGAATATCTCTCATTTCGAGTAGGGTTCAAACTGATAGGTGAATGGGGTCTGTGAGGGTGTAATTGGTCGATAAGGTCGGCGAGGTTTTCTAGAGTCAGGTCTGGACAGAGGCCGCTGCGGCGGGAGAGAGAGCACAAGCTACTTTGAAGGCAGCGACAGCAGGTTCACTCCTCAGACGAGTACCAGCTGTTAACTCCGGCGCCAAGCTCGTACGCATGGGCTTTGGCCGCCCGCAGCCAATCAGTGAAGGACACGTGTTGCGCGCTAGATGCGGAACCTCGTCGTATCTGGAAAGGCGACCCTGAGGACAAAAGACCTGTCTCGATCACACCGAAAGAAGACGTAAGAGCACGTTGACAAGCCGTTTTTGAGGAAACAGTCTGGGTGTAACTGGAGAGAGTGTCCACATGAACTGGCGGAGGCTGTATCGGAGGTTGGTGAGTTCCTTGTTCGTACCGACAGGTGTTACAGTGAGCACTTTCGGTGGAGTTCGAATTACGGTGTCGAATACTAGTTCAGCGGGAAAACGGGTTGGAGAGCTGGGCGGATGCCCAGCAGGGTCAGAGGGAGGTCCTCAGCCCGGTTCTGCTGCTCTTAGGGAGAGGCTGAACTGGTGGTGAAACCGCTTGACCAGCTGGGTGGTAGGCTGTCGTGTGGATGGGAATACTGCTTGAAACTGGGGGTGGCGGAGAAATTAGAAAAGGTGACATTAAAAGCGGTCATCATGCTCAGTGATGAGGCCATGTGGGACGCCGAGGATGGCTACTCAACGACCGAGGAATGCCATGACAACCGCCACAGCCTCGATATCTACTAAAAGAGTGGATTCAAGCCACTGTGCAAGTCAGTCCACGAATACAAAAAGGTAGAAATAGCCATTAGTCAGGGGCCAGAAATGTCAAAATGGATGTGGCTGGACCTTGCTTTGGAGTGATGAATATCGGCAAGTGGCGCCTTATTGAGTCCGAGGAGCTGGCTCCAGTGATAGTCGAAACACACGCGTGTCCAGACCAGGTCCGTTTGCATCCTAGGCCAAACGAGCGTTTGCAGACCATCCTGTTTGTGACTCAACTCCCAGAATTAGAGAGGTTTTGGGGGAAGAAGATTGACATCGACAGGGTGTAAAACCCACCCCTAACTTGAGCTAGCCCATGGACCGTTGGATAGAGGTAGAGGGGGTTTGACGGGTGGGACCACGCACAGGATGGAAGACAGGAAGACACAGAAAATAGATAGATTGTTGCCGAAAGTTTTTATCATAATCCGTCATTTGGCAGAGAAAGTGAGCGCAATAACTAAAAACAATAAACAAAAAGCAGTTTTCAAAAATAGCGGACCTTGAAAGAAGCTCCGCTGGTAAGTTTAGATTTAGTCAGAAAGGGAAGGAAATTTAAAACAACAGGAACGATGAATGCTAAGTGGTATTTACAACAGGCAGACTTCGAAGGCCTAGGGTGCAGCAGGTGTTCTCTTCAAGCACGTGCTAGTCGTTTCAGCTCATATACTTCGGCCATATTAAACAAATCAACAAAGGATGCGGGGTCTATTGACGGCGAGCTCTGGCCACGACCGTGTCAAATCACGTGACTGACGCAGCGATTTGACAGGGAAAGCTGGAAATAAGGTGGCATGGGTAAGCGGCCGCGATGGCAATAACCAGCGGTACGTAGTTACAGCTGCAGTGACTGACCGCATGGTACGTATTTACAGCTACAGTGAGTGACGAAGCACAGGAAGTGTTGATGGAAATTATGAAATGCGCTTTCGACTGGGAAAGATAACTGAGGTGGGGTTGTAACATTGATTACCTTGCGGCATAATCTTACAATATTTCGTACTCGCCAGAATGTGAGCATGTTCTTCTTGATGAGAACACACGTTACATTAACGTTCCGCTGCCAAAATTTGCCTCTCTCAGGTGAAGGCAGTCTTCTCTAGCTCTTGTGGGACTAGTTCTGTCATTAAACCGGAAATAGGAGGACTCATTAAAGTCTCCTTGATCTTTTCATAGGATTCTTCCCCTTCCTGAAATTTTGTGCTCAAGACTTTGTGCACGAGATTCGGCGGTTATTGTGGGCTCTTAGTCTTCTCCGTTGCTTCTGTCTGACTAAGAATCGATTCGACAGGTTTGGCGTCAGTCGTGTTGAGTGATGTTTCGTGGCGTAACACCTGCATCTGATCCCCCGTCAGTTAATTTGACGACCAGGTTGTGCATCATTTTGCCGTTTCTGGCCGAGGTTGGACTGAGCAGCTTTGGGAGTTTGTTATCCAGTGCTGCGCTGCGTATCACTCTCTGTTAGTGAGCTCCTTCAGTCACCCTCTGCAGGAGCAGATTTGTATCGATCTCACGCATGAGCTCACAGCATCTGGTCTTTTCTTGGTCAGCCCTCAGACGGTACTAGCGAAGTCCCGCGTGGCAATCTTGGAGGAGCACTCGGATCATCCTTCCGCCATGTGAAATACTGCTGGTCTCGCCAAATCCGTGTTCACTGGGGTCTTGTATGCAACACATTTCCGTGCGCGGGGAGCGCACAGGTGAACACTGGTCCCAACGCCAGGGTCGACACGTCAGATGGTCGAGCAATCATCACACCGACATCCAACGCACGTGATGAAATGGCAGCAATTAACGACGCGAATGTCGACCATCAAATAGCCATCACACCACGTGCAGCGATCCTCTACGAAGGCGAGAAGCCGTGGATATTCGTGGGTATGCGGCAGCATGGCGACTGCATCCTATACATACTGCAGCCCCTTTTGCATGAACCAGCCGTATCTGCTTTTGTCTCTGAGGATGAGTTTGATCAGGAATCGTAACCGTCGGGCTAATTTAGCTCTTTTCCCAGCGATTGTGCCTGCTTCTTTACATCCTGACCTTATTACAAATGGCTTTAACCTGGCTTGAATGCTCTCGGCAAAACGCGTGGCTTTTACGGCAAAACAATCGGCACAGCTGGATTTTTTGCCGTATTGACAGCGATGCTAGCGATCGCGGAGGATTGGGAAACGATCTGCGATGATCTGAACTGTTTGCAAGGAAACTCGTCGACTGTTTTATTCTGTGAATTTGTTTTGACCTGGGGTCTTGGATCTAGTAATCGCAATCAACTTCATAATCAAAACTTATTCCCTGTGATCGGGAATCCGCTTAATTAGGGCATTGCTGTGAGAAGGCGAATGTCTTGGGTTAAGACTGTTACGTTTGTAAAATTAGAGGCTTTCAGGTAACTATGGTACTCGGGTTATGGCTAATTTTCATTAGCATACACACACGTCTCTTTAACAATAGTTTTTATGAACTATCCATGGTAGATGACCTATCCAGTAAGTAAGTATTCGAAAAATCATATCGCTTGGCGGACATTTTCGAAAAGACTGCCAGCACCACACAACTACTAATATAAAAATATAGAATGAAAACGCGAGTAATCCTGCTACGTTAGTTCATGGTTTGTGGAATTTGTATCTATTTGAGGCACATTCAACGAATTTCCGTGAATCTGCACTTAGCCTGCAAACAAAAAGTTCCGCAATTGTGATTATCGGCTGAATTGTTTTTGCGGACTAGACCAGAGAAGTAATCAGTATTGTGTTTGGAGGCCTCAAAGCACGTCGTGCATTGTGCAGTTGAAGTTTTCAAGTGGATATTAAGCAGTGGTTCTTTCCACAGGCGCGTTTAGATGAAGTTGTCCTATTCATGGAATATCAATTTCGATTTCATAAGTAAGGTAAACATCACTTTGGGGTAAATGTAGTTTGCATGGACGAGGCGATTATTAATACTGCTGAGTTAATCTAAATCTTACATATTGGATGAATGTTTGCAGTCTTCTATTTAACTAATAATATTCAAAATTCGAATGATAAGCGACACATACCAAGTACGCGACCGATCACATGAAACCAAATGGCAGGAACCGATGGGATAATTTTCGTACGACTTAAACTTTGCGCATTTTTCTCGGCCATCCAGTCTCTTCTAGGAAATGTCCTTGTCTTTTGTAGAAAATTTGTCCGGGTAATTTAATGAGCGAAAACAGACGTTGCGTTATATTCGGGAAATCGCCTATGCTACTACCTGTCCTAGACTTTGTTTGTGTATGTGAGCGTGATTTCGTTGACAGGAGAGAAATCTTCGTTTGAGGATTCTACTAAATAGTGCTTGCCGCACTTGAAAATTAATTTTTGTCCGATGTTTACCGTGTAAATTAACTTGTTAACACACAGGTTCTAAGTTTCTGGCCTCCTATTCGAGCACTACAGTCGGCTTGTCAACACAATTTTCGGAGAACCATAAATCAAATCATCCAACTCCAGAATTTATTTCTAAAGACGTATGTTACGTCTGACGGAACCATCAATGAGCGGGTAAAGTCACACCAATGGGTTTGTCGATTTCGACATTCATCGACGAGGTGACCCTGCGGCGATTAGAGTCGCGAGTCTTCCAGTACCACAGACCTAGGTTTTGGGCCAGGTATGTGGATGATACCTTCGTCTTCATCGAATTGGAGTAGTTTTTAACGTTCGAAGAACGTCTCAAAAGGTCTTCTCTGATATTTAATTTACGATGAAGGAGGAGGAGAACAACCAGCTGGCTCTTTTGCCGCAAACATTGTAGTGACCTAGAAACCAAAGTGTTTAGGAAAGCGGCAAGTACGACGCAAATACTGAATTTCAACAGTAACTACCCGACAGGTTGTAAAGACAATTGCGTAAGGGCGTTATACCGGTGCTTTCGGACACACAACAGCGAAATGGAAGGCACCGTTGCTGAATTATAACATTTTCCACGGTTGCTGACAGCCGATGTCTATCCGAGCTACTTTGCCAACCAATGCATACCCAAACGAAACGAGGCACCAAATCCAACCGGGCCGAAATTTTGGAGAGCTTTTCCGTACCATATTCCGTGCCCAGACCTTCCCTGCGCAAGGGAATGAGTCACCTGTTGAGGGCACAAGCTAGCAAAGATGCCATTGACAGAGGGCCAAATGGCCGAGTAATCATCACGCCAACACCCAACACGCACGCGGTAGTCAACGACTCGTTGGCGACCAGACGAGCCAACATCGTCTCAAGTAGGACACCCATTGGTGATGCGAGTGCTGTTTATTATAGTACGACTGTTATCCTACGGTTGCTACGCATTGTGAACGCTGCAGTCTCTGTGCCACCACTGCCTTTATTTGGGATCGTCCCTGATGATGGGTTCGAGTGAGATTCCGAAACGTCCGGCCAAAAAACCTCTTGTTGTAGTGGCCGCATCTTCGTCTTCTGAACTATTTCCCGGACCCTACCTGTCTGCTTTTATTTAAGCGAGTTTTTTTAAAGGACCAGACGTTTAATCGATTTTTTGAAGTCAGATTAACAATTTTATGCGATTTGGTCAAATAAAGGGCAGTAATAACGTACAAAGGCAATCCTTAGTTTAAATGTAACGAAGCCATTTTGCCATTTGGAAATTTCTATATTTTGTCAGTAAAGTGACTAACACCAAATAGTCGTTTTCAATTTTCGAAAATGTGGAACATTACCCTTTGTGCTCTCTAGCTTCCACTCATGGGCAATTGAGAAATGGAACGAGTGGAACACTAATATTTTTAACAAAATATCACTGTTTACATGGCTACTCCACACTGCATGTTTGAGGCGTATACTGCAGCCTACGAGTGAGGAAAGATATCAATGTTTGATGCAATATAAAGAGAAAAGGATGTTCTTACGTTAGCGTTAGAGGAATAGCAGTATTTATTAAGGCCGTGAAAGAAATAGACAAAAGTGTCAAATTTTCTTTCGGCTCCACCGTGTAAAAATATAGTGTGCACAGAAAACCGTCAATGGACTTTTATAATGAAGCACCCTAGAAAGGTTAAGTATTAAATAAAATTTTCTTCCTGGTGTAAGTCTTTTTTGTTGCGGACTTTTGTAGTGAACGTTCATTTTTCGATGATTAGGTTAGAATATTTGTGCGAGTCCTTGAATGTAACCCAAACGAACTTCCCATGAAAAGGGACGACCAGACACTCGCTACTTCGTCAAATGTCTTCAAAAGCGTAAAGAATACCAGCAATGCCCAGGGAACAGTTTTTGAATGTATACTCAGAATGCAGGCTGTTGGTAAATCACCATGCATGGAATCATACTAATTATTAAAGAACATTTTAATGTAAACTTCAATAAAATATTATTTCCAGAGGTTTTTATAGTTGTGCTTTCATAAATACTCGGTGTATTATATAGACGCTTTCTATACATCATGAAAATGAAGTTTGCACGATTGTAGCCATTTGAGACGTTTTCGAGTTTTTATGCCTTTCTAAAAACTTGGTATTTCTAAACACGCGACATTACCTTTTGTATTCCTCCCATACTTTTAATTCCCTAAAGACTGCTTCTTATTAACATAGGTATTGTGGCAATTTATTTGCGTCAGTTTGCGAATGATGAGCTTTTCTTCGTAAATTTCGACAGAATTCAGTATTTAGGTCAAATATCATACACATATATGCATTAGAAGGTAGACATCCCAAAACATATAATTCAAAGTCGAATATATGCTTTGGAAAATGGAAGTTTTCAATGCACATTTTTGATGCCGCTCCTCCGGGTCGCCGTTCCAAAGCACATATTCGATTTCGACATACAGATGCAGAATGCTATTACCGAAAAGGACAAGTGGAGATCGTTCCACCGTGTTGCTGGTTGGGCTAGAGAAAGAGCCCGTAAGGCAAAACGGAACGAGTTAGTTACCTAAAAACTACCGGCGAGTGCCCCGTACAATTATACAGTTAGTAACCTAACTTATAAAATATGTCGAAATTTACGGATGATTGCCCATAACTCGCAAACCGATACCATTTCATGAGTCCAATGTCTATGTTAATTAAGCGCAAGTTTAAAAAGAATTAAAAGCATAAAGGAAATATAAATGTCAGTGTTGCGTGGTTTAGAAATGCCGATTTTTCCGGAAAAGCGCAATATCCGAAAACGTCAGAAATGTCTCTCATTGAGAAAACTTCGTTTTTAGATGAATAGAATGTATTGTCATACCAAAATCGTAATAAATGTGAAAGTCGAAAAACAATCACGTCTAATAATAGTGGTTTAATGGAGGTTACATCTAAATATCGTTTAATAATTAGTGTAATTTCATGCATGGCGGTTTGTCAACTGCCTACATTCCGAGTTTAGATTTCAAAACAGCTTTCCAGCGCTTTGTGTGGTTCTTGAGTCTTTTCAGTTAAATGAGATGAGATGCAACAAAAGAAACTGGATTTTGCTGGATTTCTATGATGGTGACGTCGTAGGAACAAACGTTTTCACAAGGTAACATGCCATGGGGCCAGTCAGTGCCTAATAAATTTTGATAGATCTGACAGGCGTGATCGTAAACATACCATTTTGTGTTTATGGAGACAACTTATCTTCCGTTCAAGTAATTTACAATTTTCCTTCGTTTTGGCCTACGTTGAGTTCCAGATCGACCTCGAAATGTTCCTGAATACTTCATATTTTTAAGTGGTTTTTTCCCGATCGTTCATATATATACAAATGCATTGGAAGGTGGACATCCAAAGAAAAATAGGTTGAAGGCAGAAAGCCTCTAACGTTAACAAATATGCACATATATATCGATATGCGAGAAGATTCGAGGTCCAGACGTTGTATCGCGTTCACCATCTCCCGACACATATATGTGAAATTTATATGTTACTTATACTTCTACTTGTAGTACCGCTCCATTCTAGATTGGTCATTAAGAGGCTTTTTCAGTGATTGATTGATTACAAAACAAATAGTTATTGAACTTTACGCCATAGTCCTAAAAAGGGAATTTTTTATTGACTGCATATCCTGCACTGAATAATTTTTGGAATTATTTGTTTGATTCATCTCAGGAGTTCACGTATTAGAAATCCCAAAGCATACGCTGGGGACCCACTGAGGAGCCATGTAAATTTAATGCTATTTGCGATGGTTTTCGTTTGCAGAGGGCGCATTACGAGGTTACTCCCCAGTAGTCGTTTGTCTTCCAGTCGAACGTTCTTCGGAATGTCCGATCTGACCTAAAAAACTAATGTCCACGTGACTTACCTGCATGAACAGTTTCCGAAATTATCAGATTCATCTGCAGATAACTGTATAAGTTTAATAGGAATATGTCAAGGCATATCCTGATCCTATTTAAAAATGCTGTTTCACTCACATCAGGGCGTCTGGTGATTGCAGTTGCCGTACCCTAGTTAGGAACATTGACGGCCGCAGGCACTACGTTGTGATTATAAAGTCGGTCGCAATTATCAGAACCAAGACCCCAGGTCCAGACCACTCAGAGTCGAAAGTGATCGACAAGTTTCACTACAAACAGTTCAGATCGCCCCATTCAGGTCCTTTTTTCAATCCTCCGCTCTTCCTAGCATCGTTGTTGATGGGACGAAAAAAAATCAAATATACTGCCATTTCTCGCAGAAAAATACATCCGTTTTACTGTCAGCACGCAAGCCAAATTAAAGCCATTTGGAATAAAGTCGGAATGATATACGGTGGCTGCCTGGAATGCCAAGCGAATTTTCCTACAACATAGGCAACAGACAATCTCAGTCTGCTGTGGTTATTCCGACGGAGTAAGAGATTACAAATCGCGGACATTGTATTTTAGGGAAATTAATTCACAATGCTACCTTAAATGTATACATGAGTTCTGCATAATTTGACGGACACTTTTACGATAAATGGTAACTGCAAATGCAAACCTGCTGAATTAGAATGTCATTTGCCGAATTACGTTGTAGAATATTTATCCATATATCACGCTAGAAATTTCAAACATTTAAGAGGTTCCCCTGAGATCAGCACATCTTATTTTTCGTCTGGGTGTCTGTCTTTCCAAATGCTGAGCTCCCAATTACCTAGTCAATGAGAAAAACTTTACCAGTGCACACTGTTAGGTTCGAAATGCTAGTCAGTATATTGAAGGAATACAGCCTGTGTAGATAATACCGGGAAACATGGTTGCTGCCTCACAAATTTTGGATAAATCTATGCAATATGCATCTTCAACCAAATTTTTATATTTGGCGTATTAGTAGGCAGTTTATGGTTCATGAAAACAATTCTGCAAGTAACAACAAATGAGGGTTGTCCTACTTCTCTTGTAAACCACCTTCGCGTGGTTTTCTTTCCTAGCGATCTACTCAGCCGACTTCAATGACGTTGCGTTTTATGCCTATAGAATTAAAGCGCAATTTGTCATTAGTTATTTGCATCTGGTGTGTCTGAATGCTTGCCTTGCTAAAATTGCCCGCAGTTTGAGCCAGCATGAAGTGTTTAGGTAATTACAGCCAAGAGCATATTGTTTTCACCACCATTCTGCACAAATGGCATCTAATACAACACAGGTGAGCTACTTGTTCAACAGGTAGCCACCAGTTACAACCTCCAAAACGGATTCGTAAGTGCACATATAACACGGGCTTCTTGCGTCTGGCTGAAAATGCGTCTAGGTCATCACTGCAACTCCAGTGTAATTCAAGTGCTCAATGTTAGCTCCTATTGATCGATTTAATTTGCACCATAAAACAACCTTTCCGACGTTGCAGGTAATAAGTCAGTCAGTAACTTGGATACAGGAATGTGGATTCTCAAATGGCAGTCTGACATATACTATGCAAAACGAGCAGTGCATTAATATTTTCAGCGAAGTGCCAGTATTTATATGGACGCCCTACAGTGCGTTCATAATCGAAGAACGGAGGCTGAAAGCGAGAAAAACAGTGTAAATGATCGCAGTATATAGAAAAGGATATATTCTTACGTTTATGGTAGAATAATATTAGTATTGTTTAGGAACGTGAAAGAAACGGCCAAAAGTGTCAATATTTTACTTGACCTTACCGTGCAAAAATACAACGTACACAGAGATCCGTCAATTAAGTGTATAAATAAAGCACTTTTTAAAGAGTTAGCTTAATAAGAACAGTTTTCTTATAGGTTGCAATCATATTCATTTTCGATTTTCGTTTTAGACAGCAATTTTTCTCGGAAATGAAGTTGGGTGTTTGAATGAGCCTTCACATGTGACTGAAAAGACCACCTTCGTGAAAAGGAGCGCACAACTACTCATTAATTCGTTAAGTGCCTCCAAGAATAAACTTATTTTAAAGTTCTCAACAGACAGAAAATTCAGAATCTGTCGTTATGGACGATCGGGGAAAGATAGTAAAAGCCATGAAGTATTCAGCAACATTCCGAGGTTGATCGAAAACACAGCGTAATCCAAAGCGAAGGAATAGTGTAAAATTTTATAAACATAAAATAATATGCTTGCGATCAAGCCTGTCAGTTCTATTTAAATTAATTAGGCACCGACCGATCTCAAAGCATGCCATCTTATGAAAACTTTGTTCCTATGAAGCCCCCCATTGATCAAATCAAGCAAAATCAAGTTTCTCCTGTTGAAACTCATCTCATTTAACTTAAAGTAGCCAATGATAATACGAAATACTGGAAAACTGGTTTGGAATCTACACTGGGAATGTAGGCAGTTTACAAACCGCCATGTATGAAATTACACTAATTACTAAAATATATTTATATGTACACTTTACTGAAACGCTATTATAAGACGTTATTTTATTTGTGCTTTCGTATTTACTACGTTTTTAGTATTTTAATACATTCTTTACATCGTAAAAAGTTTAGTAAACTAGAGCCATTTCTGACATCTTCGGGATATTGCTGTTTTCAAAATAAATCTGCATTTCTAAACGAGGCAACGCTACTTTAATGTTTCTTTTATATTTTTGATTCTTTTAAACTGAAACTTAATTAACGTAGACATTGGACTCATGAAATGGTGTCGTTTTGCGAGTGATTGGCAGGCATTGGTAAATTTCGACACATTTCATGAGTAAGGTCACTAACTCTAGGCAGACATGGTGTCATGGTCTCGTGAATCGCACTTCCGACCTCTAAATGTAGCAGTCCTGCAGACAGAGCGTCAGTACTTTGCAAAGTGGATCTAGCCAATTCTCGCTGCTTTACAACTTACACAAAGTAGTACTTTATAGTTAAACTGCACAATCACTTTTCATATCTGAACAATCACATTCAGCGCAATGGCACTTACCAATTCACGGACGACTGCACTCTAAAAAGTGTCCTAAACAGATGCTTTTGGACGAACCGACAGCAGTTTGGCTATTATGTGCGCACGATGGGCATAACACGTAGGCGTTATGCGGATAGTGAATTCCTGGCGGAAGACAGCTCTCGTTCTAGCAATCAACAGAATGTACTCTATTTTAGAAATTACAATGCTCAGATCAGACACCTGAAGACAGCCCTAATTGGATGAGAACTGGATCGGCTATGCGTGGACATACCTAAATCAGGATCACCTGAAGGCAGTCGGTGTATGAGACGCCTACTACGGCAGTCAACGTAGGGCTTCATCCATACGTATACAACTAGCCTGCTTACTAATCGCTAGAACACGACATATATTTACAAAACACGCTAAATGGACAGAAGTTGGCGGAGTGTTGTTTTACTATAATGTGCATTTATCATTCAAAAATGAAGGATAGAGCTCAAATACGATGGTGTCTCATCTATAGGTCTAAGAACAATATATGTCCTCTTGTAAAATTTGAATCGTGTGTTTGAAGAAGTCCTCGTTTTGAGTCTCATGTAATTTGCCTAACCACACGCTTGTGTTATCGGCCTTTGTAAAACGTTATTGTCGAAAGACAGTTTGTTTACTGATAATTCCGTCTTGCTCTATTTAAGGCGTGGCATATTGCACCACGATAGGCAATCAGATTGCGCTTCCGTATTTCACTCGCCCATCATGAAGACATCAGTCGAAGAAATCTTGTTTTGTATTTCTGATTGTGGCATGAAGGAAAAAAATGCGCTCGGCGTTTTTCAAAATTCAACCCGAAAATACACCACACCGCCTACCTCTACACCCTTAATCAAACGTTAACGCTGGTGTTTTGCTCCTAAATCTTTCCATCATGTGATAATATTTTGCTCAGAAATAACCACGTTCCTCCAACCCTTCAATGAACAAAAGCATTATTGTGAGAAATATAAATACAGGTGCCTCTTGCATGGAGAGCAACTGCGGGAAACTGACCTCTCAGGAGCCTCAAGGCGTAAACCTCTTCGAATCGTAATGCTCTCCATCTTCTACACCATTCTTCTTGTTCATCTCGTGTGCGGATGCCCGAAATCTGAAAGTACGTGCAGAAAAATACGACTGTTTTTATCAGGGCATTATTTGTTAAGTATGCACATTTAAGGTATATTTACATTTTCATTGAAACCATCGGAGAATATGACGTGGTAAGTTAAGCAATGCAGGATTAATGGCATGTCTGACTGCTTTGAAAATGTCATCGGCGTGCACTTGCACTCCTTGTGTCAGCAGTATTACGTATCCCACTGGTGAGGAAAATGAGGGTCATTTCTAAGACTACTAGATCGTCTGGATTTCGTTCTTGATAATTCGAAAATTGTCAGCTGTGCGATGTACGACCCCAACTAACGTGACCTAGCAATGGACCGTCTCATACGTTGGATGGTGGTGAAGGAAGTTTTACGGGTGGGACAACATGCAAGACGGAGAAACAGAAGACACGCAAAATAAATAAATTTCTGTTAAAACTCTTACCCTACCCTGTCATTCGGGAAAGAATTTGAGCGCAATAATTAAAAAATAGGCAAAAAAAGCAATTTTTCGAATATTGGCGGACTTTGAATAAACCGCTGCTGGTAAGTTTACATTTGGTCAGGCAAACAAGGAAATTTCAACTAATGGGTACGGTTGATAATAAGTGATCTTTTCGGCCACATTGAAATTTAGTGGGAATTTTGGTGTTGCCAGCTACGTGGGGTTATGCAACTATCCTAATTGCACATGAAAAAATGACCAGAAATTGTACGATAAAATTTTACATACACTGTTTCCTACATTTTCACATATGGCCAATTTATATATTTGGAAATGGGACAAGAGACATACACATATATATGGCAAACGTATTATACCGCACTCCCGACATAGGTGGGAACTGAAAGCCCAGACACGTGTTTCGCCGATATTCTGCCGCTACGTGACACAATTGCGAGGTCTTCGGCTCCTCAGTGGTTCCGCCAGCGTTCTCTGTGATGGTCTCTGTTATATGAAATCCAGAGAAGAATTAAACGAATAATTTCATACATTATTCAGCTCAGGACATGGAGTCAACTCTCCGGGTCACGACATTTTAGGATCAGTCCAGAAGTTTCAATGATTATTTCAGTCGAAAACGATCCATTACTGTGAAATAACAACGTAATGCCCGTTCTACAAACACGTAGTACTACGAATAGTATGAAATGTATATGGCTGCCATATTATACCATACTCCCGACAAAAGTACTCAACCTATATAAATGGCGGTTTCTACGTTCATACTTTCAGTTTTTCTATGCCATGACAGAAGGCGCCGCCGTATTCCATTGGACAGGACTTATCCTTACGACCAATAATTCTTGCTTCGTAGTGCCGAGTAAGGGAACATGTGCGCATGTTAGTGTTCGGAACGGACAGCGTGCAATTTCACTCCTCACGAAAGTCATGGCTGCTCAAGCATAAAGACCTAACTCTTCCTGCTCGGAAAGTCTCGTTTATGAACGTGGTCAAGGCATCTTTTCACTTTGAGGAAAAGACAGGTATGCTATTCGAGGTCTTAGGTCCATCCAACATTTTGATCTGTTCGTAAAGTCAGATAGGGGGAGGCAAATTTATGTGGACATCCAGGCTTCTTGCACTTGCCTTACTGTCTACGGATTTCAATGCAACTGCAGAAGTTGCAACTACGTTGGGGAAACCAGCCGACGGCTGCAAACGCGTATGCACGAGCATAAGTTGGCCGTGCAAAGGTTGGACGCAAAGTCGGAGGTGGCAACCCATGCCGCGCAAATGGGACACATTTTCAACTTTGAAGCCCTTGAGATTGTGGGCCGGGGCAGTAATCACACAGCAAAGCAAGTGCAAGAAGGCTGGATGTCCACCGACTGCTCTGTCAACCGCCAAATTATTTTTATCTGTGTAGAGCAGGCGTTTCGACACTGGACTGCAAGTGTTGCAAAAGTCAAGCCGACTGAATTGACATGATGGACGCTGACATAACTTTACTGAGATGGGCATCACAGAGCCGTCCGAGCCGATTCCAGCTCTAGACCGGTTCTTTGTTGTGCGTCATTGTCACAATGCTTAATCTATGCTTTCTAAATTTGTACTAGCTACATGTTTCCATCGAAGGAGGGCATCAGTTCGAAAATTATTTTTTTGGTATATAATGCATGCTAGGAAGCGTTTGTTCAGTTTAAACCATATTTAGGAACCTTAAAGCCAGAACGTGAAATGACATTGTTTAGTCAGAGTCCATTTGAAATTTGGGACAGCAATAAACAAGTACGAACGCAGCTAATGCCAGTGACACATTTTGCAGTTGGGTTACATGGGTGCGTTGCTGGGGTGAACCATGAGCATGTTGGCATATCAAACCCATGGGTTGTTTTTGTCCAGAAGAACCAGATGTTGTACAGTCGAGTCGTTGCGCGGGCTAGAGTATTTACAACAATTAAGGTCATATCGAGAAATGTCTGTCCGCCCCCACATGCCAATCTCAACGAAATATTCAAATCATTGGTCAAACTTATCTGCTTGGCGCCGACTGCCGGACAAAAAGCTAACGTGAAGAAACGGTTAACGATCATGTTTGGAAGCAGTTTTTGAGGTTTTGGGATTCCAGCAAATGCAAAATGTTTTCTGACTGATGGTTATTTATAGGCAATTGCCTGTCTTTATTTTCACATCCTCTTACGTCCAAATTGGATTTGACCAAAACGAACTGGCGGAATTTTTGAAGTGAGACCCAATGAGATATGACACTCGAAATTGGCTATGCTAACATACTTTTTGGTAGATGGTGTAACTCTCCGTGGAGTAGACACAGAGCAATGCTTAATTGCCAGTGCATAAACCTAAGTGACAAAGGTTTATCCTGACGCAAAATTATTAATCTTGTACACGGTCTCGGTTGCAGTAGAAAATGTCAATGTGAGCAGAAAAAACGGGTGTTTGGAGGTCGATAGGCCGTCTGTCCATGTCGATTTTAGTTGCAACACAATGATCATAAGTTTTAAATGCCCTGTGTTTACCTGCGGATATAGTATGTTTCTAAATGGAGTCATGCTAATCTCACCAAGCAGTGAACATATGGCTCGGAAGATTGGGCATTATTGAACTGATTAGTACATGTGCGCACACACCGACGAAGGTTTCGAAAATTGGACAAATGTAGCAAACGAAAAAGCAACATTTGAAAATATTGTGCGAATATCCATAACAATGTGCTTACGAAGCCATTGAAACATTTGATGTTAAAGGTGTACATAATTTTAAAGATTTTAACAATCGTAAATAACGCTGCTGTCTCCTTTACACTGAATTATGATACTGAGCCTTGGGGAGCAAATGACCTCTCTCATGCAAATGATGCTGAATTAGCCACTGCGGTGCATATGCAATATTGAAAATAACTTGCATCATGCGCCAAGAAGGGACGGCAACCTTCAAGGCAGGTGTCAGGGGTTTTGAAATAGATATTCTGCCAATGAACTTTAAATGATCGGAACAGGAGAAACCGCAAATAGAACACAGAGCCGTATAATTGTGAGTAAATGGGAATATCCGAAATCAAGAACTGGTGGTTTATTTGCAGCTATCTGACGTCAAACCCCGAGGTAGAGGGGACAAAAACGGGATATCCACTCTGTACTCATGGATGTCGTTCTGCAAGGACCGATCGCTTCTCTGGGGAATTGGAGATCTGAGATGCTAGATTCCACCTCTACTCATGCAGATGAAATCTGTCATTGTGCGTTTTCAAATTTGTATTTTGTAGCCGGTGCACTTAAAACCTACTAACAACCTGGTAAATTTGCAGGTAACACAAAGCAAGTAGACAAAGGCGAAAGTTTCCTTTCCACCTCACCGCAGCCTGCAGCTGTGCCAAACCCAACTGCTGGATATGCTGAGGTCATAAATTCCACCTGCATTCGAGTCAACTGGTATGAAGCTGGAAATTCACAGCATCCCTCCGTAGTCTACGCAGTCGTTACGAAACCAAATTATCCTCAGGTGCATAAAACACAAGCGGTGACTATCGACATTCCAAACCTTCAGCCGTCCACCGAGTACACTTTTCATGTGTATGCAATATCGGACACTGGCGATTATATTTTGCCAGGCACCGGGGCAGAGGAAAAGACTTGGGACGGAGGTAATTCACCCAGAATGTCCATTATTCTTCATTGAGGTGCAAAATAACGTCATAACTTTGTTCCATGTGTGAGTATCACCTCAAATGCATCCTATTTCTCTTAAGCAAAATAAAACCAAGCAGCAGTTTTATGTTGAACGAAGCGTTATGAGGTGTTGAGATTCTAGGAAACGCGAAATGTTTTGTGAATGATGGTTACTTATAGACAATTGCCTGTCTTTAGTTTCACTTCCTCTTACGACCAAATTGGATTTGATTAGGGCGAACTGGCGGAATTCGAAGTTAGGCCTTCTAAGATATGACAGTCCAAATTGGTTATACTAACATACTTTTTGGTAGATAGTGTAGTTCTCTGTGAATGACACACAGAGCAATGCAGGTATGCTTACTAGTCAGTGCATAAACGTAAATGGCAAACGTTTATTCTGACCCGAAATTATTAATCTTGTACAAGGTCTCGGTTGCAGAACAAAATGGCAATGTGAGTAGAAAAAAAATAGGTGTTTGACTGTCGATAGGCCGTATGTCCATGGCTATTTTAGTTGCAACAGCATGATCATAGATTTGAATGTCCTGTGTTTACCTGTGGATGTAGTATGGTTTTTTATGCAGGCATGCTAATCTCACAAAGCAGTGAACATATGACTCGGAGGATTAAGCATTATTGAGTTGATTTTCAAATGTCCGCACACACCACTGCATGTTTCGAAAATTGGACAAATGCAGTAATGTGTTTAGGAAGCCATTGAGACATCTTCAAAAGATCTCACTAGAGCACAATGAAAGCAAATTGTCCTCTTGAAGTTTCCAGTGGACACGAGATCTAGTCAACACGGTCAGTTGAGAAAGATGTTGATTGCCTACGTTTTAGACCGCAGTTAATCGAAATTACATTTCCGCTGGAGGACGCAACGTGCGCAAACCAATTTCTTCGGATACTGTTTAACAGGAATCGTCAGTGACAAAGGTCGAGGTTCGAGTAGCATATGCTTTTAAAATGTCACTGACATGTTAAGCTAAATATCATGAGGTGAATGAAAAAGCCCACGTTTCCATGAACCAGCCAACCGAGAACGGTTTACGCATGCAAAACCTTTTTCCTCTGACACCCCTTGTCATGGATTTCGAATAGCGGGGACACGTTCACATACAGTCCATGCGATAACGAATCACAGGCTCCTAGTGAGGATAATGTTGTTGTGTTGTTGATGGTGATGATGACGATGATGATGATGATGATGATGGTGGTGGTGGTGGTGATGATGATGATGATGATGATGATGATGATGATGATGATGATGATGATGATGATGATGATGATGATGATGATGATGATGATGATGATGATGATGATGATGCCGATGGTGTGGGTCATAACGATGTCAGACCGGCCGTCAAACTGGTCGTGAACCGAGTAAGCTTGGACTGGCTACGAGCCTTCTCGCCGGAGATTTTGAAGTAGATTTGGGAGAGAGGAGACTGAAGGCAGGAGGGCGGGAGAGGGGACGGGAAAGACAACAGAATTAGCAGGTGTGGGGATAGGGTCAACAACAGATTATCCTCATCTGGTATAGTCGGCCCTTGAGACTGTTAGGCGAGGGAGCGGTTGGCCGCTAAGTAGATCCTAGCTTCAGAGAGCTATAGATGAGATTTGGGTGCCTAAAATACCCGCCATTGTCCAATCATTGCATCAAGCTGACGTTGACTGTCCCTCACACGATACTTATTCCCTCACGCGCATTCATCAGACGTGTGCGAAGAAGAAGCAAGTCACGCATGGACACTGACAGCTAACAAGCCCTTGCATAGAAAACACGACTCTAGACGCTGTGTACCCTCATCTTTTCATTACTGTATTGTTTTAACTACACGCATGGTTTGAATACATAATTTATAAAATCACACAGTAACTTTTATGCTGTACCATACGCTTAGGTGCCTTCCTATCAGCAGTTCAATTAATACCTATATATTTTGTGCAGTTGAGGCGAACCCCAGCGAGCTCGAAACAGTTCACCTGGATTTCTACGGAATACGTTTAGAGTGGAAGGCGGTCAACTACTCAGAGCGTACCAAACCATTGTACACAATTATGTCCAACGCAAATGATGGTCAGCGCATCCAGACTGAGGAGACAACGCACGACTTTACGAAACTTCTTCCACTTAAAGAATACATTTTTCATGTATATTCAACTAAGTTGGACGGATCGTTTTACATGCCCGGACAGCACAAATCGACACCGTTAAAACCCTATGGTAAACACAAATTTGATGTTATTTGTCTCAACGCGTCTCATGTTACTTATGGATGTATATTTGGTTCATGTCCTAAACAAGGCCGCACTGAAACATTCCGTCCGCGTTTGAGTTAAACTAATTTATAACTCTAAGAACACTGTATAGGTCTCAGTATGCCTTATTTGCTCATTATATTTTGCACATTTGAAAAGCCCGTCATCAAGCAGCGGAACTGGTTGTGGAAAAGCAGACCGTACAGCATTTGCAGTCAGAAATTGCACAGAGGTCATTGCTTCCTATCATCGATTCAGCAAATGTCTATCCCTGCTGGCGCCAGCCCCGATCAGATATGCTGGGGCTGGGTTGTGCCATGAGGTGGCTATTCAGGGTTGTATGCGGGGCTGAAAGGTGGCATACAAACATAAACCCCTCTGGCCCCTACTCCCCAAAAATAATTGCACAGGGGGACGCCACCTCGTCGTCAATTTTGGCACTCCTTACCGATTTTCCCGCAAGCAGAGAATCCTCGCGAGACCACACTGTATTACTCTTAAATGTGTCACACCGTAAACCCAAACGACGTCTTACTGCAGATGACCACACCTCCAAACTATACTAAGTAAAATGGCGGCCGACGAAGTTCCCACTAGTTTAAATAGTGCGATGAATAGTAATGCATATTTAAGATAAGCGCATTTTAGTATATGTAAGTGGTGAAAAAGACATTGAATACGGGCAACCGAAAAAGCTGTTTCCAATGGTTATAATGCCCTGGATTCTTTGTGTAGAGCGCCAGGTTGAAAAATGCGTTTGTCTTCGATTGCCCGTTTCTGTAAGTAAAAAAGCAATCGTTATGTTTGCGCAGAATTAAACATCCCAGTTGATGGTTATGGTTAGTTATTAATTACTATTTCTGTCGTTACTAATGAGCATAACCAATAAATAACAACCATTGTTAATAGATATATATACCGCATAACAACCGTGGTTATTACGTTTTAGTTATAGTTATAATTTTTTAGTTTAGTTAGTTGGTTGTTAGTTAGTTAATTTAATTGTTCAGCTTAGTTTAGATGGTTAGTTAATTCAGTTAGCAAGTTGGTTGGTTGGTAGTTAGATAGTTTTCACTTAGTTCGTTGTCAGTAAGTTAGATTAATTAGTCCCTATAGTTAGTATACTTGAGAAATAGTCACTCGTTTTGAAAGTTTGAAGCATTTCACCCAAACTTCATATTTTTCATGGCTTTTGGCCTCCAGTGGTCCGTCCAGAAACGTTATTTGGCTAGATATGGTGATAAGGATGTGCCTGTAATCTAACCTGCGAAACCGGTGAATTGTATGGCAAACGGCCTATATTTACAGTAGTCAGTTGTAAATACCATTATTGAAAGGCAGTTTACTAACGCATTTTCACTCTAATTATCATACGCCTTTTTTCACATTCTATACTTTTTTCGTTTGCTTGTTTTAACCAATCAACGGTATATTTGCCCGTTTGCGATTTAGTTTTTCGGGTTGCACTCTCTATTAGATTTCATTCGCAAGTATTCTAGTTAACGCATCCCTATCAAAACGATCACGGCTATCCGTAATTTTTATTAGGTGCGGCCGCTTACATAAACTTTTTAGATGTTGTTAAACAATGACTACTTGTCCGAATAATCAATCCGTTGCCAGGCATGAATTCCACAAAGTTCCTCGCTTACAAGTATAACAATGACAAACTAGCCCTCTCTTTCCCGAATTATCGTGTTGAGAACGGGTTACGTACATAAGTATAGGTACCATTCGCGCAATTCTTGTCACTATATCAAATGAATTAAAATAAATTCAACATACAACAGTTTGCATGCGGTAAGATGGAGTGTCGTTTTGCCCCCTTTAGCTGCTCATTTACTTGTCATACCTCCATTTTATTCAGCCCTGCCAAATAGACACGACCAGCCTGCCGAGTCGAGGCATCCAAGACGTCAGATGGGAACTTAAACTTTGGCACAGGTACTGTTCGACTGTGTTTAATAGAGTCCGTCTCGCTTTAAAATGCACACTTAACTTCCATTTGGAATCTTAATGCACCTAAAGTTGGTTTTTTTGTCGACGCAAGGGCGTACACATTGTTCACGCACGTAATTGTCCAGTTAACTTGCTCTTAAACGGGACAGGATTTCTAGTCCAGTCACTCCCTGCTTGCAGAACAATGTTGTTTGTCCTACGCCGATATGGACGGCATTGAACACAAGCCTTTTAATATGGGATACGCTGTCAGCGAAGGACAGACGTATGTCTACGGTTGTTCTCTGTGCGTGAGCAGAGTCGCGGCGAACACGTATTTCATTAATAAACGACCTAAAAAATGGCATATTTATGCTAAAGTTCACTATTTATTTTTAACTAAATGCTTATATCTTGTGTTAGTCCGCTGACATTTCTGATTTTTCGTCTTTCTAGACGCTGGGTAATTCCATCGGCGGAGATACTGCTGATGGACGGAGTTGTTTGTTAGGGCTTCGGCAATGTTAGTATGTTTGTAATTCGTCGGTGATGCAATTTATGAACATATTTATGCTGGTTTAAAATCCTTATTTTGTTCCCCGTTAAGCGTTATGGCCTGCTCTATAGGTCTGCCTCGTTTTGGACGATGACGATGGCGTTTGCGTCGGCACTTCTGTTCCACTCGTATTGTTTTGATAACGCAGGGAAATATGAATGGCATGCTGAGAGAATTTGTACTAATGCGATTGCAAAATCAGAATATACATTGGTCTAATACAGAATCAGCTTGGCCACGCCGCAGTCGGAGCGATATATCACCGGGATTCGTTATAAAATTTGGCTGCGTAACACTGTAATAAATAGACATTTCCGCCGCTGCAGCAATCGAGGTAACCTAAATCCACCCGGCGGATGATGGATGAAGTTTTTATCCTCCTACGAACAGCTGTGATGTCTGCGTTGGCTGGAAGTTGCGATAATCCTACTGTGCAACTCGCCGTCTCACAGCATTATCATAACTACAGTTAAGAGGCATCGTGAAGTCTGAACTTAGGCAATCATTCATGGTAAGAAGATATGTCATGTAGGAATCCAAGCGGGAGCTTCAAATGCGCCAAAATATTGCCGTCATTAAAACCGTCGCCTTTTCCGTGGAAGAAGTCAGACGCGTCCTCAGTCAAATAAAACCTGATAAGTCTCCTGGACCCAACGGAATTCCCGGGCTGATACTTAAGGAGATATCAAGGGAGCTGTCAAAGCCTCTTTAGACTCTCTTTGAGCTGTCAATGAGAACAGGAAGGCTGCCCTCACAGTGGAACACAGCTAACCTCGTTCCATTGCATAAGGGAGGTAGCAGGATGACAGCAAGCACCTTTCGCCCTATTAGCTTAACTTGCCTTCCTTGCAAAACGATGGAAGCTATAGTAAAGAACGCTATACA
>CACRXP010001315.1:24891-38905 GCA_902702965.1 Spirometra erinaceieuropaei
GGGGTCGCTTACCTTGTGGTCTCCTGCGAGGCTGTAGGCGAATACGCATCTTCGAGATGACGAGGCGATGGTCGGTCCACCCGTCAGCACCCGCGATCGCCTTCGTCACCAGCACGTCCCGCTGATCTCGCCTCCGGACGAGGACATAGTCCAGCAGGTGCCACTGGCGCGACCGAGGATGCCTCCAGGTGGCCTTCTCTCGCTCCGGCAGACAGAAGAACGTGTTTGTCAGGATAAGGCGGTGTTCTGCGCAGGTGCGGAGAAGCAGCAGACAATTGTCGTTTGAGCCGCGGAGACCGTGGGGACCCAGCACTCCTCTCCAGGCAGTATGGTCTGTGCCGACGCGGGCGTTGAAGTCGCCAAGGACAATCAACTTGTCCGCCTTTGACACAGTCGCCAAGAGGGCGTGCAGGTCCTCGTAGAATTTGTTTCTGACGGCGTCGGGGTTGGTCATCGTCGGAGCGTAGGCGCTGATGATGGTGGCGAATTTGCCCCCCAGAGAGGCAGGCGGAGGCTCATCAGGCGATCGTTGATGCCCTGCGACAAACAGGGCAGTCGTCCCACGATGTCGTCCCGAATGGCGAAGGCGACGCCCGCGTCTCGTCGCTCTGCCCTGGGTCGACCGCTCCAGAAGAAGGTGTAGCCGGCACCTACGTTCTCCAGTTGGCCTTGTTCGGAGAAACGGGTCTCGCTGAGTGCGGCGATGTCCACCTTGTAGCGCGCCAGTTCTCGTGCCACTAGCGCCGTCCTCCGCTCCGGTCGGTTGCTCCTCGGATTGTCTAAAAGGGAACGAACATTCCAGGCTGCCAGAGTGAGCGCGCTCACCCTGCCAGTCTTGTGACAACGTGTGGGGCGACGGGAAGGAGATGGAGAAGAAGATGACGAAGGAGAAGAATAGGCAGAAGAATAGACGGAGGTAGAGGAAGAAGAGGTAGGATGAGGAGAAGGAGTATGGTTGTTGTTGTTATTGGTATTGTTGTTGTTTCGATTTTGATTGTTTCGACCATGTTTAGACGTCTGCGGCCCTGGCTAGCCTGGAGACGGCGTGGTACCCAGCAATGTTTAGGCCACCTTTTCTAGGCCCTTCCCCTCGTGGGGGCTGGCAGTGCCATCCCTGAATAGGGCTGCCATGTGCCGTTGTGGCACGGCCGAACTCCGCTATGGGACCACGACTTCGGGTTGTAGTGGAGAGCGACTCGAATTCGCCGTAAGCCGCGGTCTCCGTCGGCGAAGGTGGGCGCGTCAAGGCGGTGTCGATGTGGTGATCCATCCCGTCACCGGCTGTCGAGCGACGTGCAGAGACGAACCACGTCACGACGGTGCCGACGCAAGGTTCCATCCGACCTTCCATTCAGCGGAATCCGCAAACCCTGTGCACACGGCACAGCGCACAGGGCCCCCTCACCTGGTTTAGCCCGCCGGTCGAGACGGTTGCCCGGGGTGTGGCCGCTGAGCAGAGCCCAGCTACGTGGAGCCACAGGTGAGAGTTGAGTGCCAGCAAGTGGACGCTAGGCGCAGTCTCACCTGCAAGCAAGTGAGCGACCACCACGACCATTACGTGAACCCACCGCTGACACTCCTACACCCCGCCTTGTCATATAACTATGCATTGACCGTACGCAGCTGAATGAGAGGTCTCTAAATTTATGACGTCAGTAAATACTGCATGCTTTGTCGCCTTTGCCTTGTTCAAATTTATTCCGGGAAAACATTGCTTCAATCTAATAATTGCAGCATCTAGCAGATCTGGCACGATTTCACCTAATGTGTGTTTCATGTTCACGACGAAATTGGGATCATGTCGAATAAATATAATATTTTATCTTATGCAATTTTAATAAATAGGATCAAGTAGGAGCAAGCTCTCCCCTTCGACTCTTTTGTCGCTTTAACCGCGTTGCAGGTTAGGAAGTTGAAATGGGTGACACTTACGATTTTGCTGATAGTGATCAGGTTTTGTGCTGTGGGAATAGAGTTCATTGGGTTTTCCTAACGTTGGAATCTGATATGCCCTACTTGTCTGATTCCAGCCCTAAGTGTTCTTAGACAGTAAAGGCACATTGGTGGAGTTGCATGTCTACTCTTTTGATCCGCGCCCTGTGAGTTTTGGGGGCATCTCATCTCGCCTTTGATTGCGTTATTTGGTTGGCTCACAAAATGGCTTCTTGAATTTTACTGGCTGTGCGACGCGAGTGCCTATTCTGCACCGCACAATCTGAAGTTTCACCTTTGACTGATTACTTCATCAAGGTATCATTAAACAACAATTTTTCGCCATTTTGAAAGAAGCCAGTGCGGCGTTATATAACAGAGTCGCCTGGGTTGCGACCTTTACTCACTCTCACTAACCATTCCCTACCTTGTGGTTGCCTCAGCATGGCGCAGGTGATGAGAATGTGACTCTTCTCCGGGACCTCTATTCTATTTTGTCATTTCAGCCGCCGCATTCCAGTGCGGCGGCTGAAGTGAAAGAGTTGAGTTTCTTTGTGTGGTTTTCGTAGACTGTCTAAGGCTCTGCCTCGTGCATCAACTAATCATACCCAGTCCCAAGTGTGAATCACCTGGGATTCAAACCCGGGATTTTTATCCGTTGGGTCAAACAATCTACCAGTGAGCTACGGGCTCATTGTCCTGTCGGATGTGATCGGGAGTATGACTAGCTGATGACGGCTAATAAATCCGAAATGGTCATCGCAGTCTCCCTTGTCTTTGTCGGCATCACCTTATCTACATATATCAGTAGTCGCTATGTGACTGCTTGCGAGGATCGTAGTTTCAGCCTCAAGGCACAACGGGACAAGCATGTTCTGCAACCTGATCAGTGAGCGCCCATCTACCATAATCGATATTCCTTATCATGACCGGCTGGACAGCGGTCCAGCGGTTTATGATAGAGCGATATCGGTCCCGTCTTGACTTACTGGAGGCTTGTATGTAGCGCCTGGTAAGCTGGATGAAGACCAGTGTCCCTGCTAATTGTGCCAACTGAGGACCAACTTTCGAGCACCAGTCAGGTCATCTTGTCATTGACCCGACCGATGGCACCTGCTTTCCCAAAGGCGACACTGTGGCCCTCCTGTTGCATATGACCACATACCAGTGGCAGCCTATCCTGGCGGTTGACTGCAAGCTGGTGCCCATGCAGTCGTATGCAGACGCGTTTCCCCGTTTCACTAACATACCTTGCACTGAAATTTTGGAACGATATGCTGTAGACCACTACTGATTGTTCCCTGACCGGTAGCGGGTCTTTGGGTCACATGGTTTGTGCGCCGCCCGAACCCCAAGAAAGTTCACGGTCCTAACTTTCATCTCTGAAACATTCCTAACGTATGTGATCACGAGCCAAAACTCTGTCTTCCATCGTTAGATCGTTCACGGGTGGGCTTTCGTCTGCACTCACGTATGAAGAATCGTGGCTAACCATTGCCTATGAATAAAGAATGCAGGTATTTTGCTTCCTCCTTTCTCCCGTCGTCATCAATACAATGTGTTTGAACTCGTCGGAAGAATTCCGACACAACTGCACTTGTGATCAATAGGGTGGTTAATTCGGAATTGGACGATGCGTCTACTATTGGTTGCCGTACGGTATACCGTACTTTTTATCCTCCCACTGGCCGTCGTTGCAACATTTACGTCGAGGAATGGCAACTGGTTGTTATTTCCTCGTCAGGGAATATTGACTTCAATAAGACCTTGAAGTCCTGAAAGTCGTTCTTCTAAATTACGACAAATGTAACATTAACATATCTGACCCAGAATTTTTGGGAGTACGAACGGACGACCATTCGCCTGAGCCTCTGTAGAACCGCCTCGGCAATCAACCCAGACAGGAATGAGCCCATCGTCCTGTTTGCGCTGTTCACGTGCTTCTTGAGCTATTCAGTCTCTGAAAGCTCATAGGCACCTAAGTCCTCCAATAGACTTCGAAGTTTCGTCGTGCAATCGGTCTTATCCATGACAACCGTCGAGCGTCCCTTTTTCGGCTGGCAGGGTGACGATATCGCTCATCTTCAGAATTCTCAAAAGCTCTCGGTCTTCTGTTTCGGAAGTCTATGTATATATACAGTGATCACTGATCAAGTTACGAGACACTTTCGTCCCGTCGTGCCTTGGGGCTCAATCTCGAACACTCGCAGGCAGTCGCATGGCTACTAATAGCATATAATACGATGGGATACCGGAGGAGACAAAGGAGACCGTAATGGCCCTTTCTGGCTTATTAGTCGTCATCAGCTAGTCATACCCAATTCCAAGTGTGAACTAGGCGGGATTCAAATCTGGGATCTTTGGTCATTGATTCAAACGCTCTAACAATGAGTCACGGCTCGCTGTCCGAATTCGAGTGGCTCATAAACCTACGGTTACTTTGCGCTCTCAGCTAGTGCATCGTAAGGAGAAGGTTAACCGGCTGAACAAAAATAGGACGTCGTCTAGTAGATCACGTGTGATGCATGCGCTGTTATGTATGGTGGTCATTCTGGAAAATCCGCCTCGACACGCATCGAAGAACACCACTTGGCAGCAAAGAGGTGAGACCATCTGTCCCAAGTAGTCATTTATACCCTGGATACAGGGCAAACCTTTGCTTCAGACAATGCTCACAGTGTCGCTGTCTGCCTTTTCAAGAAAAGGCAGAGAGTTCCTCGAGGTAATGCACTCGTATGTATCATGCATCTCCCAGCATATTGAGCTAGATGCCATGTACAGAAACCTCGAGGAGAAGTGGAAAAGAATGGAACCAATC
Organism: Spirometra erinaceieuropaei; assembly: GCA_902702965.1. Lineage (NCBI taxonomy): Eukaryota > Metazoa > Platyhelminthes > Cestoda > Diphyllobothriidea > Diphyllobothriidae > Spirometra > Spirometra erinaceieuropaei. The sequence continues at coordinate 29,642 of CACRXP010001315.1, forward strand.
AGATCACACTGATACACACGACGGTTACCTACCGACGCAAGCGCCAAGCAAGAATCGATTTTATGTGCACTCGTGACATTGATTATTCCTTGTTCTCACATTTGCTATCCTTCTGCGTCTAACAACGACCTGGGATGCAGCGTCTAAAACGTACGCACTAATGCTTTTTATCCCATAGAAGCTATCTCGATTCAACATTTATATGTGGATAACATGATACTGACAAAGACAAGGGAGACTGCGATGGTCATTTCTGGCCTATTAGCCGTCATCGGCTAATCATACCCAATCCCGAGTGTGAACCCCCTGGGATTCGGACTCGCGGTCTTTATTCGTTTAGTCGAAAGCCACACCAATGAGTCACGGGCTCATTGTCCTGTCGGTTATGATCGAGAATATTAATTTCGGTAGATGGGCGCTCACCGATCAGGTTGCGGAACATGCTTGTCCCGTTGTGCCCTGAGGCTGAAACTAGAATCCTCGCAGGTAGTCACATAGCGACTACTTATATATGTAGACAGGGTGATGCCGACAAAGGCAAGGTAGGCTGCGATGGCCATTTCTGACTAATTATCCGTCACCAGTTAGTCATACTCCCGATCACATCTGACAGGACAATGAGCCCGTAGCTCACTGGTAGAGTGTTCGACTCGACGGCCCAAAATCCCGGGTTCAACGTGGTTTCCACTTGGGACTGAGTATGATTAGCTGATGACGGCTAATGTGCCAGAAATGGCCATTATGGTCTCCCCTGTTTTTGTCAGTATCACTTGATCTAAATATATCACGACTCGCTTTGCGAGTGCCTGCAAGGGTTATAATATGCGTCCCAAGAAACATCTGGAAAAACATGTTTCGTAACTTGATCTGTGGACGGGCATCTATCATAATTTTTTAGTATATGCATCCTGAGAATGGCATTGCAGACAAAGACAAGCGAGACAGGAATGGCCATTTCTCGATTATTAGCCGTCGTCAGCTCTTCATACCGACTCCGAGGCCTGGAGAACCTGGGCCTGGATCCCGCGACCTGTTGGTGAGTAGTTCAACGCCTCTAACTACTGAGTCACGGTCTCGTCGTACTCTTATTAGCGATCAGGTATAACAAGCCTATATCATGCGCCTCCGTGCGGCTGATGGTTGGGCTCCAGAGAGGGCTCCAAAAAAACTCTTCGAGTGAGTCCCTCTATAATTATAGAAAATACATAGGCAGCTCGCTAAGAGTGCAACCGGCCAGAAGCAGAAACCTGCTACACGGTCGTTACCGATCCTCAGTTGGTCATAGGCCTTATGAAGCGAGGTATATAAGCAAGCAAGTGAGAGTCAAACGCCCACTTGACATCACTATAGATGCATATATATATATATATATATATATCTATATTCCCGATCACAACCGAAAGGACAACGGGCCCGTGGCTCAATGGTAGAGCGTCAAACTCCATGACCAAAGATCCCGGGTTCGAATCTCAAGTGATCCACACTTGGGGTTGGGTATGACTGGCTGATGACGGCTAACAAGCCAGAAATGGCCATTCCGGTCTCCCTTGTCTTTGTCGGTATCACCTTATCCACATATGTCATTAGTCGCTGTGCGACTGCCTGCGAGGGTTTAAGTATGAGCCCCAAGGCACAACAGAACGAGCATGTTCTGTAACCTGATCGGTGAGCGCCCATCTGTCATAATATATATATATTTTTGAAATCAAATACGTTCTTTGGGAAAGGTAGAAAACCTTATTGAGTAAATTTTCGACGTCGGTTTCCCGTGTCGTCGTCAGACTAGAGTAAATGTGCAGAAAACAATTAAAATTTCAAACGTGCGACAAAATCAATACTCATTTGGTGCCTCAGCTAGTAAGCTGCCGTCGTATGTGTCAGTCCGTATTGATCGGCTTTCGTCTCTTCCACTTTTCTCTGAGATTCTTGTACGTGGCATCTAACTCGATATGCCTGTTGATGCATGACTCATCGGAGTGCATGGCTTCAAGATACTCTCGGCCTTTTTTAGATGGGCAAACTCCGACGATGCGAGTTTTGTCCCAGGAGAAATTGTGCCCAGTATCAAGAGTGTGCATGGCCATTTGAGACAAGTGGTCTCGCCTCTTAACTGCAAGTTGATGTTCGTGGATGCGTGTAGGGGCAAATTTTCCCGTTTGGCCACAATATACGGCATCACAGGCATCGCATGGGATCTTATAGACGACATAGGTGACACTGCTGACCTCAGGTGTTGTGATGGAGGAAGATGCTAAAGTGATTTTATTACTCATGCAGCGCAAGGACCCGCTACCACCTTCGGCCACGTCAGACGACATTTGCCGCTTCCACTGTCTAGACCGTCCGGCCAACTACTGCGGCATGACCGGAAAACGGCTAGGAATGCGCATGCATGAACACGCTTGACAGCGCCCAAATGCTCGGCCGAGCCGAAACCAAACTGCATGAGAAATGATCGAAGCCTGGCTATTAGACGCCAACTCGGTCAACCACAGTTGCTACCTACCACCGCCGTACGAGGCCGTCAGGTACCATTCACGCGTGAGAGGACAGCCAATAAAAAGAGAGCGGGATAGACCTATCAGGTGTGAGTACGAATGACCTATTTGAACCATGTATTCCTCATTTGTCTGTTTCCGACAATGCTCTTGAGTACGAGTGCGGAACATCAGTTAGTTAAATCTTGTTCTCCTGAGGTCATCTTACCCTCTTCTTCCAAACATATATATGCATATGTAAAACTAGAATCACGCTTTTTAATTAATGCTGACTGTTTTTTAGTCAGCGGACAGTCCAAGACTTCGAATTTTCATTTTGTTAGTGTTTAAATGAAATGATAAATACCAAACCTGCGATTAATATTTCCAGGATTACCACTCACTAGCACTTGTAGATATGCATCCACGTTATTCATTTTTCCGTCACCAAACCTGATGAAAAACCAACACCAATTTATACTTTATAAAATACCCAAAAGTATGACGTTGGGAAGTGCGCCAGGGCTTGTAATTACCGCGAAAGTTTCTTGGATTCAATTTCCATTGGTCACTCCTTTGTTACCTAGCGATATAAAAAAGACGACTTATTGCGTGTGCATCATACCCACCCGAGCACAGTAAGTTGCGGATCGTTGTTAATAACTTTGCATGCGACAACGGGCCAATATTTAGAATAAGTGTCTGTAATCTCTTTCGATTCACACTGCCGTAATGAGTTGCCATAAGTAACTGACTGTATTGTTTTACTGAGAAATGTCAAAGGCGCGATTATTAGGCGATTTTGGAGTGTCTTTCTAGCACATTTTGAAGTACGTTTCGGTAAGGATCGGTTTAAGGCCCCCAAACATCGGGGTCATACGAAGAATACCTACTTATTGAAGTGGAGGCAGGTCCGACACGATTATTTCGGTCTGGTTTTTCATCGTACAACGCTGGGCCGTCAACTGTAGACGATCTGGTGCATTATCTACAATGACCTCAGCTCAGAGATTTGAGAAGCGGTCATTGTAGGCACTTAATATTTATTTTTTTAATTGTCCTGTTTAATTTTGGTTGCTTCATGTCAATGCATTAAAACCTTCCCGACCGAAAAATAAATTTCCCAATTATCTATACTTATTTTGCCATTCCTCTATGCGTACATAGGCCCCGCCCGTAAAATTTTAATTACCACATTTCCCGTATGACAGGCACCTTTGACTGATCGTGTGTGTTTGGGGACCTTCTCCCGATCGTTGCCTAAGTTTCTTGCGTGCTCATTTGTACCACTGCGGATTTAACACATAGGAAAACAACCGAATTAAGAGGTCATAGGCTTGACCGTTTAATGTGAATTACGAATACTCTCGGTAAGCTTGCGACTTAGTTCACGTTCCTTTCAGTGTACGTTTCCTCTCCCTCGGGTTTTTACTGCTATAGCTAGTTAGGGAGTCAAATGGCTGGCTTTTTGGGGATGGAGGTTAAGGAAGGGACAACGTCAAACGACGCCAATATTTCGTCAGTAGTTGCTCCGATACCTCTCAGTTTTCCTAGGAAATACGCTTTAATTACTGTTTTGCGCTCTGAAGCCTTTGTAATGTTTATTTATTATCAGGTATACTATTTAATCAGTTAGTACCTTCCAGAGCAACCGCTGCCTAAACTGAACGCTTCAATTATGGTATTTCAAAAATATGGGTTACATAGTGTGATTTTATTTGTGTTCCAACGTCTCTGGAGGTTTTATTTTGATTCCTTATAAAATCCAGATTCTTGTTAATTGGTTCCAGCAGAGGTTTCGTGAGGCCTTGTTGAATATTTCATAGGACTCACTACCGTTTAGTTATTTCAGAGTATTCGCTACTTACGTGAATATAACTAGGCGAAGAGTGGCTTTTTATTTATTCGCACATATTCTTCGTGCCTTTTTACCTCGTCAGCAATCTCTATTCAAACTTCTAGGGTTTCATGCTTGACCTGAAAGTAAGGCAAGAGAAGCCACCCCTGACAAAATCATTTGTTGAAGTTCTCTCTAATCTGTCAGAGTTCCCTCTAGTCCAAGATTTTGCGTGTTGCTTCTTACGCTGTACTTATGTATGGCGAATGAATGTCTTTTATGTTATAGCAGAAATTGTGACAGAACAAATTTATGTGATAATCCACTAACTGATACACCGATAGTAACAAAAAGATGCATCTTTTGTGGTTGTTTTGGAGGAGAAATGACGGACGTCAGCGATTTTGGACAAGTCAGCTTATGTGTTAAAATATCAGAAGCCACTAACCGGTAGTCAACCATATAAATTCGCCTACTCAGACCCTTGTAGACCCTAGTGGACAAAGTTAATAAGAAATCGAAGCTGATGAAGAACGAGCAAGCAATACTTGAAACCTATTGGAGGCAAATGAAACAACAAGGCAATATACTCTTCTTTCATCACTCCAATAAGTATTACTCCGGGGGGTGGGGGGTCATCGTTGTGCTCGTCCATTTGCGACTTGGAGGGTTGCCAACGGACGAGATACTTCGGTCTTTATCGGGACTGAGGATCGGTCGCAGTGGCCCAACCCAGTGTGGCCTATATGGCATTCCGATCTGTGGTGCATCAAAGCTCCCCTTGCGATATGCTGGGGCATTTAGTGGGGATCATGTCGTGTGTCGCACGATTTGACGAGCTGTTAAGCTGTTTCACCCGCTGCGCTCATTTGACCTTGACGCGCCCTGCAATCGGGATAATGCGGGTAAGGGAGGTAAGGCTTAGCAGGTAGTGCACACACCTGTCTCACAAATAATGATTCATGCACAAGCCGTCTTGGGCGTCGTTGTTTGTCACGATCGGGCTGTTGTGTATCTCCACGCCAGAGGTCCTGCCCCAGTCCCGACACCCCATCCAAACACGATGCGCCGAAAGGACAGCTATGTAGTTCCACAAGAAGAAAATCAGATGACCGTGAGCGGTCGAACAGGAGTTTCCGAAATTTTATGGCGTCCCTAACCTCTGCATATTTCCTCGCCTCCGCCTTGCCTAGATGTGAAGTCCTCCACAAAATCCCTCGTACCAGGTGTCGTCTACTCTATCGTGACAAAACGTGATAAGTTGTCTCTCTCTCAGTATACATGAATAAATATTAGGGTTGAGAAGATATCGTTTACACGCACATGTCGTCGAACAAAACTGATGTTGGACAACTTCTAATCCTTAACGTCACATCTGATAATCAGCATGTTTATGCTAAACATGCATTGATACGCATGGCGGTTTAAATGCCATGAATATAATTCTCGAGGATAAGTGCATTTTATCCTGGCTCGAAAACGATTTGCAATGGACGACTACAGGACCAGTCTTCAGAGAAACTAAAAAAAAACGGCGCAAAAGAAGGGATCTTGACTGACTAAGAAGGACATATGCAGACACTTACCTCAGTGCAGTTAAACCGACCTTGTAGTTTATAGCCATTTCTACACTTGCAAATGTGTGCATTAATCGTGAGTTCACAAATTTGCTGACAGCCACCATTCTCAGCACACGGGTTTTTCTCCGTATAGAAGTCAGCCTGGAAGCCCTTTCCCTCGTCACGTCCGTCAGACTGAAATTCAACGCGGACCTCGTTACTGAACGACTTGATGAGAAGCGGCAGACGTTTCCCGCAAAATCTGCTGATCCCCGTCTTATTTTGCCTCGAGACACTGTACACATCGACGAAATCGGAGACGCACACCCCCTGATTGTTCGAAAGTTAGATGATATCACGTAACATATGCAATGTAAACTGATTACAATATAGTAAATTGGAAAAGTTACACAATTGGATGAATCCATAGACTAACACAGTAGCATGTAAGTGTCAGGTAATAAATATGAGAATGTGACATATGGTTTCATGAGAGTAGTGAGAACACAGTAAATCGGGTTATAAGACGACAACGGGAATGTCTGTTTTTTTCACGGCCTCCGTGTCCAGAGATCATTTAGATTGTGGTGTAGCGATAGGCAGTGCAACTGTGGAGATATCGTCGGCATGCATCAGAGAGGCGAAAAATACCCTTTGTGAATCATTTACTGCGAATATTAAGCCCTCACTGGGTTCTGTTTGTTAGCATATTTTAGGCTTTCTCCAGTGTAAAGTGAATTATCAAGCAGTTATTTTCAGCAACCTATGCACTTGACTCATCCGGCACACCTTCAGTCGACCACGATTAATACAAAAACGCGCAGTATGCATAGATTAGTTAAACCGTTTCTCGTGCAACTTTCTTTGATTGTAATCTCACTGCCAAAAGATGATTAAGTGGATCATTTAACTCAGTCTCAAACCATGGGCACGCTATTACCTGCGTTCGCATTTCCGGAGCCTGGAAATGGCAATAAGCTTAAGTGGAACACTGAGCTATTAATAGCGAGCGCCTGTAAGAATTATTTCTGAAGACATACTTCGTTTTACTTAGGATTTTCGACATGTTTTCTACTTTAAACCGCCATTTAAATAACACTTGGTAGTTAGTTGATTTAGGTTTAAGACCAAGTCTGCTTTAAAAGAACACTCGGCTCCAGGGCACGCAGTAGGATGCTAAAGAGCAAGCTAACTTCTAATAATTACAAGGACCACGTTGTTGTCAGCCTTGGCCAGGAATAATGTCCGCCAGATGCTGCAGCACGCATGTTGAGTAAACCTGACACTCAAAATTAACTACGTCCGGTATTGAATGACCCGAGGCATTCGGGAGGTACTAGGGTCCCACCAACCTCCTGCACCGCCGCCGGCAGTTTATGCGGACACATTCTTCGGTTCCGTCCAGGCCCTCCACCACTCCTTCTCATCTCATGAAGAATTTGACAACGTGCTCTCACGTTTACCTTCGATGTGATCGCGTCCGCCGGCCTCTGGAGCCGCTCTCTGACGGCATATTCCGAGTCCTCTCTCAAAGAAAGAAGAGGATTCGCATTCAACGCGTTAATCGTGAGGGGGTCGTGAACGTGGATCACCTCAAAGCACCTATCCCGGACTTTCCGTCGGACGGGTACTTTGGCCTTCTACCCTCTGCTCCCCCAACTCTTCCGGCCTCTACTCCGCCGTCCCGTATTTTTCTTCTTCTCCCTTTTCCGCTACCTTCAACTGCCATCTCTAACTCCAACACTTCCGACACAGGACACATCCATTCTTCTAGGGACCCTGTATATAACACTCACAGTGGTCGTCAGGTTCACTTGCCGTATCGTTTGGTCACTCAGTTCTTTAAGACTTGTATACATCCTACGGCGTCGTTTCCGCCGCCCTCCGGTCTCGGAAGGGGTACTGTGCCGAGGTGCCAGACCATTTATCATTTACCTACATAAGTTGGCCAGCCGTCGACGGGACACCTTGTCTCTCGTTTTTGCGCACGCCCTTGAGTGTGACCACCACTTAAACTGGGAGGGGACTGAAGTTATCGCCATTGCGAACACCAAATAGGCTCGAGAGATTTTCGAAGCATGGCAGTCTAATAACAAAAGCATCAACCACCATGTCGACTTGGATGCTCACTATGAAGGTTTGCGTTCACGGCTCACCGGCTTGCGCCCACCCTAAGACAGCAGATGCTAGTCCGTGCTAGGCCATGTAGAATATCACGGGTTCAGTACATTCCCACAGACTGAACCATAAGTGAAACCCTCAGAACCTTCCCTAGATTTTAGCACCTATCCAAGCACGTCCTTCATCCCCGACATATAGACGTCTGTGTAGTCCATGTAACCTTGATGTCCCCCCAGCTCTTTAGTGCAATTATCTCTCCCACTATTCATTTCGTCTGCCGACGGGTTAGTGTAACCGACTTGAAAATTCACGAGAATCTCTCGATTCCCTACGAGGCTTCTCCTTTAATAATATCGTCACGTATTGCATTCTACTTCAGTTATTCATTTACCTACCTGTTCTTCAATCTTGGGCTTACTATTTGTTTACATGAATGCAAGGAACTCCGGTCAACGCGACGCGCATGGCATGTGTTGGACTATCCGGTCGTTTGGCATTTAGTCATTAGTTCTTTCATTACTCCTGCATTTTTCTGATATCCATAGTCTAGGATTGGCGATCGCGTCCTTCGCGTTCACAACATCCGGACTGAGCACAATACATTCAGTCCCCGCATGACCATTTCCAGTCACATGCGTATCCACAATAGTGGAGATCGTCACATTACTGATGCGCCCAGTACCGCCTTTACAATATACCATGTTAAGCACAATCAAGGCCTCATCGTCCAGCGTTAAACTTACCATCAACTACATTGCCACCCTCATCAGTGAAGCCGATTCTGATGCTCCCGACCTGTCCTGCCCAAATTGTCTCCGCAAATTCAGCACACATTTCGGCCTGGTCGGTCACCGGCAAATCCATCTCACGAAGCCTGGTGAACCAATGTTTGGGGCACCAACATACACCAGATGCAGTCCCCTCAACTGCCCGCACTGCCATTATGCGTTCAGCAACAGCATGCGCCTACTAGGCTACATGCATATTCATGTAAATTTCCGGTAGATAACCGCCGACTATACTACAAGCTTACCCCTTCCTCCGTCGACACCTACAACACACATCAACATCACCCATAATCACTCAACATTTGCCACATCTTACGCAATTGGGAAGTATACTTCTCGCCTCCTTCCCCATGAGGTTCTTCTGCTGCATGTGTGGTGTGAGCCTGAGACTTTCACGGTTCGCCAGGCGTCGTGCGTCGAATGTTGTCAACGGACGCGTTAACTCAATCCACGCAGTCAGCCCAGTTGTGTATGGGCTTGTG
>CACRXP010001315.1:39039-50608 GCA_902702965.1 Spirometra erinaceieuropaei
GCGATCCTCTCCACGAAAACTTTCGGACATAACAGATATGATACAGAGGTTTGAACTTCCACGGAGAAAATCAATGTAAACCAGCAAGCCCATCGTATACTGCACGTAGACTAATCAATAAAATGGTAACTTGAAAACGCAACGTAGGAAAGAAAATGGGGACGTTAACACGCCGAGGGGTTTCGTAAATCAAAAGGTGTCAGATCTACCAGGGAAAGCTAAAGTTGACCATGTGGTCTAACTGTTTACATAGGTCGGGTTTCTCCCACCGTATGCAGGCTGCCTCCAGGTGGCACAGTAACCGACTTGTTCGTGCTCGAACTAATATTCGAAAAGATGCTTTGTAATAGAAGACCGTGAAATCTTATTCTCTTGCTTTAGATGCCATTAGGCAGGCGTTGAACTGACCTGGCTGCCAGTTGGCTTTTGCGTTCACCCAATGTACTTGCATCCATATGTGCATGTGAATTCGTAGACAGACTTTGACGTGGCATGCAATGGCAAGGCATCCTTCGCCCGTGGAACTTGGATTGCCGTAGTAAGGCTGCAGAATATGAGTTCAGCTAAGTTGTGTGTTCTTTCAATGTAGCATCTCAATCGGCGTGTTAACTTTTCCATTTTATTTCCTACGTTACGTATTCAAGTTACCATTTTATTGATTAATCTACGTGCAGTATACGAAGAGCTTGCTGTTTTACATTGATTTTCTCTGTGGAAGTTCATAACAGGTATGGTTTCGACTACATGACACTTTTCATTGACGTCCAGCAAAATAATAACTTCATGGTAGTAAGATGAATTTTATTACAGATTCGATTCGGAGAGGTGGTTGATCAATGGGTCAATCCCTACACTTGATCTGCATGTAGACTTAAAATATCCTTCTAACTTAATCGAGGCGACTCCTACTGAAAGCTCCATAAGGAAGTTTGCGCGATTTAAACATTGCGAATTATAAACACTATTGTTGCTCAGTTAATTCGCAGGCTGTGATTTAATGCCGAAAGTAATGTTTCACGCTTCGTATCAAAATGAATTCGAGTTGACCTTCGCTTAACAAATGAATAATAATTACTGCCGATCTAATTATCAAGCAGTAACAATAACTCACCCACAGGGAAGAATTGTGAAATTAATGTAGGACTGGTGGTGCGATTCCCTTTTGACGAAACGGAGACATGTGACGCTTTCCCACATCCGCATTGCCTTTTCTATGATCTGCGCTGAAGAATCTTAATTATGTTGAAACATTGATGTTGGACATATGTGTTGAGTAAGCAATTTGAGAAAGGAATATATCATGTGAAACTGTAAGAAACGTACCATATTCTTCATAACAATTTGGAGGCTAAGTATTTGCCAACTAACGATTCCGAATCTGCAAATAGGTGGCGGTAATTAGTGTTCCTTCATAGACTGTCTGGAGTTGCTTGTTACATTTGCTTTCTACTGCTAATAATGACGTATAGAGACCCTGATTTTACTTAGCGCATGTAGGCTCTTCGAAGCAGTATCGATCCTGCATCATCCGGGTTATTGTTATGATCATTTATAAATTCAGTCTGATTTTACGGGTAGGCGGACTATGTTTGTTATTGTTCTCTTCATAGATGATTTGGCAGATTTTGAATAATTCATATATTCCCAACTGCAAAAACGTCTATGAACTACGTAAGCCTGGTAGTCATCTGGTGGATTCTAGGTGAATTACTTAGGAAATGCTGTCTGGGCAGTCAACTTACTGTATCAGATTTGATCGATTCCAGACGTTGCAGTAGGTTAGTCTGGTAACTGGACCCAAATGTGATTAAACTCGCGTCGTCCGGCGGGACCTCGTAGCTCAAGTGATTAGAGTGTTGGCTGAACTAAAGCCCTTCCCTTACTGCGTGGGATCAAATCCCATCGAGGCGCCCAGTTATTCACAGTTGTGTCAATATGAATTGTCCTCTTCATAAATTTTTGCCGACTGGGCCGTCACCAGGACCATATAAACCGAAATCGCCCGGAAAGTCGAGCTGCCTAACATTTGCCATTCCAACTGGAAAATCGATGAGTCAGGATTAAAGTAGGTGGACTAAATCTTGAAAGTCACCTTAATTCTGAAATGCATTTTCGTTTCGAAAATAATTATTAATTAGCTTTGTAAAACTAATCAACCTGCAACATAATTCTATAAAACTTCAGTTACCTCTGGATGCCGGCTTTCGAATGAACTTCCTACGGCAGCATACAAAAACTACAGTCCGTAAATAATAACTACTTAAACAGCATCAATTTTTCTTCATTGATTCTCAGTGCCCTTAAAATCCAATTATATTTCATCGAAAACATACATATAAATATTCATTTTTTGCTCATTTAGTAGAAAATTACGTCTTCTTACAATCTTATACTCGAAGGAAGGGTATAATTAGGTTTTTAAATACTTTCCCAATTCCCGAATAATTTTGAACCAGCTCTACCGTTACGCTTGGATTCAGGGTTTTCAAACTACAAGCCGTATATTTTCCGCGTACCGAAAACCACACATTTCTGTAGGTAATAAATGGGGACAATATAGGGTGGATTGGAACCATATTGTTAACTTTACAAGCCACAGTGGTAAATGCTGAGACATGACGATTAATGAACTGGCATTTTACGGTATTTAAAAGTCCCACAATTAGAAACCTTTTTAAAATCGACTTTTGTCCCTCCTTCAAGTATAAAATTAGACGAAGACGTAATTTTCTACCGAACGAGCAAAAGTGTTATTATATTTATGCATGTTTTCCATGAAATATCATTAAACATTTAGATGAATCGAATATAAATGAGAAAAATTCATACTTATTAAGTAGTCGTTTTTTGCAGAGGGTAATTTTTGCATGCAACCGAAAAAAATCATTCAAAGGCCGGCCTCCTGAGATGACTGAAATATTATAGAATCATATTGCAGGCTGACTAGTTATACAACCCTAGTTAATTAATCTTTTCGAAACAAAAACGCATTTCGGAATTTCGGTTGACATTTCATGAGTTAGCCCACCTACTGTATTATTTTACTGACATGCTAGACTGTCCTTAGGTAATAAAACTAGCTACTTTGCGACCAAAACGACGCCAAATAATTTTTGAAGACAGGAGTCTGATTTTCCAGATCACATTTCTTTTCAGAAGCGTTCAGTGCCAAGCCACTTGATCTAATGCTAAATATAATTCAATAGTTGGCATTTTGCATCATCTGGCTAACTATCCAAAGACGAAGATTCTGGACCTGATAAGTTGACAAACATTATTGTGTTAAGTAGTAACACCTAAATAATTAACAGTGGTCATTTACCCTGACAAACGTCTCAGCTGGAAGACTGCCAAGTTGTCGACTTATAGAATCTTGGTGTGATCCGTTTGCGTTAGAAATATTGGTGGCAGTGGTTGCTGTAGTTGTTCTTTGGTCTTATGTACTTCTCATCACCTTTCGAAGGAAAGCTAACACATAGACGGGACAAAATGTCTTTGTTTGCAGCGCCTGTCAGAATATTTCCTGGGCCACTCCAAGTCAACTAAATGGCCTTATTTAATTAAGTTTAGGATATCCGACCACATGTAACGCAGGGAGCGTATTGTGTACATGAGGTAAAGTGAATATCAAAATCGATGGTGGTTACAGGTAAGCTCACCTGATTCACCTCGACCAAGTGCTCAGAGGCATTCATCGTGGATTTATAAAACCGTAATGGGGAATAGAGAAAACCGGGGTGGTAGTGGTTATGGCGGTCACGTAGGAAATATGGTTAACAGGCGGCAAACTTGAATAATTTTCTTTCCATCATGTTTCTTTAGACCACAACAAGTGTCCTACATGTGGTCGAGATGGTAAACCTAGGCGCAGATTCTTGTCGCGTCAGTCACCTGCGCCTGATACCGCCTCCGCTGTCCCCGCTTCCATCAAAACGACGAGATCAGGTGAAGCAGGAGGACATAATGCAGTGGATATCACGCAATTTTAGCCTCGCTATAGACAAATTCACCTGCAGTTCACAGGCATTGCACGTACCTTGTCGTTAGGCACATGGTGGAGTTGGTCAGTAACGACGGGCAAAGTGCGGTGCTACAAAAGAGCACAACTGTCCAAACCAAAAGTGTTCTCCAATGCGCTAACACATGAAATTTATTGACATATTTTCCTAAGGAAAATGAATTTTGGTTTATGCGTCAACAGCCAGTCCTCCAGTCGGGGAGAAGTGGATTATATCTGTACAAAGCATTAAAAACCAACACAGCTCAAAGCAAACCTTCTAAATTCTGAGTTGTGATGTCTTTTCTATATGGCTGTTACTATCTGGCGGACGTAATCCAACGCGTAAAGATGTAAGCGTGGTCACTGGGACAGTACATCATCAGCAACTGCGAGAATCCAAGAATATTCATTCGTATTCAGCAAGAATGCATAGCTGCATTACACAGTGCATTTTAGGTTTCTTAAGCTACTTCAGACAGCTCAGACATTTTATTTGTTATGGAATACGCCGTATGTTTCGGCGTCTATCTAGTTAACAGTCGTTATAATTCATCAGTGGGCCTTAGGCCTTATGAAATAAGATATACAAGCATGTCACGTATACGAGTTAGTAAGCTACGTGTGGGCTTCCAAACCAGAGTTAAACTCGACCTTTAGTCATATCCAGTTTACTATACAAAAAGAAGACAACAGCCAGTCATACTGGGCACCACGTGACAGGCATTAACAGAAATACCATTGGCGTGTGAGAAATAGGTTAGCTCGGCACAGAGTCACGGTACGTTTCCGGGCAGGGTTAGCAAAGGAAAAGTTTACGATTCCTTGTATTGTAGGGGAGGGAGGATATTAGATTGGTGGGGCTGCGGATGGCCGGATTAGTGGTCGCTGATGCGGCATGAAGACAGGCCTCATTGAGCCAGGAAAGTTGGCCCTCATAATGGACGCGTAGGCGGTTGATATTGTCTAATTTGGAGTACCAAGTCTTGAGGAATTCCCTCGCCCGTCTTGCGTTGACCATGGTGACGTTCTCAGTGCCATCCCAGTTCAATTGGCGGTCGCACTTGAGTGCATCCGCAAAGACGAGGAACGGTGGGTCACAGCAACAGACAGTAAGTTCGTGTTCATCAATATGACTGACCAGGAATTGACAAGTATGATCAATATACCTGCGGAGGCAATTATATCGCGGGATACGATAGACAAAATTTGCTTGCTGCTCATTGGATATAAATTTCTTTATTCGAGACAATGTTGCGCGCAGTAAAGATGCTGGTCTGTGGGCAATACGGATTCCGAACCAGTTTAGCTGAGGGGCGATCAGTTTAGAAGTTCTCATTACATTAGCCAGGGAAAAAACTCTGCAGCTCAATCCCTTCACTTAGGATGCGACACTCGGATTGTGTCTGACGTCTGAGACAATAATGGTAAAAAATCCATCAAATCGGAACAACCGACAGGGGTAAGTTAGTTCTTTCTTAAGGAGAACGTGGCTGTGTCGATAGTGTTAGGCCCGGCGGAAGGGACGCTGGACACAGTTTATTTTGTGGACTGCAGGGTGGTTACTACCATAATCATGGAGGATTTCAGCCTTTGATCCCTTCCTATAAACGTCCTCTGTGAGGGTATCATTACTCAGTCTCTGGATTCTCACATCAAGAAACAGCAGGTTGTCCCCTACTGCTTCATCATATGCACTTTTACGGCCGGGAAGAGAGTATCCAGTCTCGGATAAAACCATTCGTCTTTCCAGTGTTTTATGGCAACTACAGGCGACATCTACGTTGGAAGGCCACATTTTTGCGTTTGCGATTTCGAATAATCTCTCCTTCCAGCCTCTCTAAGACTGTCACAAAGAGTAGTCCCGATATAGGCGAGCTCATTGGAATTCTGGTGAGCTTTGTCGGATAGATGCTGAGGAAAACGAGGCAACAACCTCGAAAGACAGCGTGCATTCACCAGGACCAACTGTTACGTCTAGGATTTTGTGGGAGAATGGACGAGAGTTGTGCATACTAGGGAGAGCATACGCGGGTGCCAAGCGGGTATATATGATGATCAACTTGAAGTTATCTGGGCTAAAGCCTCTCCTCTCCTCCGCTCGCTCACAAACCTGCCGTGACTCTGTGCCCACCTCACCCATTTCTCATGCAGTAATCATCTGCTTGTCAAGGTCTCTCCGGTTGCACCAGTGTTCCAATTTCAATTTCTCTTTCGACTTAATTTCCTTTGAGGACAGTTGTTATCAGCACCTTGAACATTTACGAGTGAATTTATATGCATATAAGACAGCGACATCGAAAGAAGGAAAGAAAAGGTTAAAAAATATAAATACTGACAAAACATTACCATTCCCCCGCAGACAAAGAAGGTTTCACTGTCAATTTGAAAAAAATCATTCTAAACCAAGAAAATGATGTCACCATTGCAAGATAGCTTGACGTATAAGTCTTGTTACACGGGTCCTAGCAAGAAACAGATTTCATCGATTGATAAAGTTTTAAAGTGTCTTACGGGAACAAGGCAACTGTCAGGGGACAATAAGAAATCGGAGCGAACAATTACCGGGATCTACGGACTGCTTAAAGTTCGCAGAGTTGAAATCACACTGTGACAGATAATATCAATAATATTTACTCTAATTTCAAAATTTCTACGTGGCTATTCCATCAAATCCACCCTTTTATGAGGGGCTGTGACCAACTGAGAAGAATCATACTACCTATGCCTCCTGATGTCGTTTCTTCATTCACATGAATACCACAGAATTTGGCTAGACAATGCGCAGAGGAACTACTAAAGTCCAGTATCACGGATGTTTCGGCAGTTGCCTTACTTGAGCTCATAGACCTTTGGGTTGAAACCAATCTTTCGCTTAACCGTCAATACTATCCGCAACTAAACGGAGCTGTAACAGTGTCACCTACAAATGGCATTCCTGTCGAGGTGACGATGCAAAAACTCGAATTAACCGCTTTTCCTTTAATTAGCTTTTAGTTTTGACTACTATATGCAGTAGACGTAATTATTTTTGTAAAAAAGGACCAATTGGAAACACTCCCCAACACAATCAACTTAACTATTTCGGAAACCAAATTCACACCCACGAAGGAAGATGATAGTAAACTCCCATTGCTGAATGTTCTCGTACAGCTAAAGACTGACGGAATATTACACACATCCGTTTGCTGTAACGAAACAAATGCGGAACAACTGGCCATTCTCTCACTTGGAGTAGTGCCAACAATCTGCTGACGGATCGAGCTAAATTACCTGCTTTAATTGTTTGCCTAAAACGGTAACTTTGGGCATTTTGTATGTCGATGCATTGAAGGACAAGCGTCCAAAAGGAAGAGGACAGTTCCCAATCAGACGCATCCTTTCTTACATCAGGAATGAATTTGAACTCGTTGAAAGACACCAGAGGAAATTCCAAATAAATAATTTACGCAATCAGTTCGTTGAGCCCAAAGATAAGGTTGTCCATCTTGGTAAAATGGAAGTCGTCTACAAGATCCCATGCGATGACTGCGATGCCGTGTATTGGGCCAGACGGTAAAATGTGCCGCTATACGCACCCACAAACATCAAGTGGCAGTTAAGAGACGGGAGCATCTGTCTCAAATGGTCATGGACACCCTTGATACCGGGCACGCCTTCACCTGGGACAAAACTCCCATCGACAGAGGTTATCCACCCAAAGGACTGAGATTTTCTTGAATCCATTCACTTCTGTGACTCATGAATCAGTCGGGACATGGAACTAGATGTCGTGTGCAAAAATCACAAAGAAATGGAAGGGACGAGAACCAATCAATACATAATAACGCAAACGGCTGCCGCTTACTGGCAAGAACACTGGACGAGTATCGATTTTTGATCGGGTTGAAATAGTAACCCTTTTGCACATTTACTCCATTCTGACAACCTGTGAAGCAGCCTTGAAATTCCACCTAATGAAGTTTACCTACTGTTACCAGAGAACGTATTACCCTTCAAATGCATATTAGCGGAATTATTGAAATTTTTCCATGACCGTATTTGAATAAATGTTTAGGACCGCAACTCTGACTCTGGATGTTACAATAGTGTCAATGCTCACAACTGAATTTATAGTTAAGTGCGTCTTGAAAATGTTAGGCTCACTCACAAGGATAGTCTTGGTCTATATCGTACGGAATGATTCCAGACGGCCAGATGGCTTCTTTAGCAGAAGACACCGCCCGCCGGCTGCGCCGTCTGTGTTCCTCCGCGGCAGTCCCAGCGCCATCTTGTGGTTTCTGCGTCTGCAACCGCAATTTCTGTTGGACTCCAGTTTGCTCTACCCCTTCCTGTCTTAATCGCTGAGTTACATGATCATTTTGGCGCCTGTACCGATAAGGTTGCGAAAGAAAAACGAATAGGTAAATATTTTTTTTAAAAAGATTTAAGGGACAAAATGGCTATTCAAACAGTATCATTCGTAGACGTATTCACACTCAGAAACATTAAATGCTTCGGTATGCTCCCATTCCACAATACACGCAATGAACTGTCTCGTAAGTTTTTCCTTTAAAGGGTGCTTCAGTTAAACATCAGAACATTGTAACCAACGGGTTCTTTTTAAATTTCGTATAATATTGGTTTTGACCGCCTTCAGAAAATAATCGGTCAAATGACACGCAGTAAAATACATGGCGGCATTCTACTCAACAATAAGTTGAGGATATGCTGAGTAGCTTTATTGAAAACTTTAATGTGCGGCATCAACACGTGGGCTGACCATTCAAGCCACGCAAGAATACTGCATCATTTTAAACCCAACTACTTCCGAAGAATTCTAAATACGAACTGACAGAAAAGCATGTCTGACATTGAAATCCCCGCAAGGATAGACGTCATATACAACTGCAATGAACCGGTCACAACGTGAGGATGGATAACGAGAGCCAACAGAAGCTCTTTTTCTACAGCGACAGGGCAACGGGTGCTCGAAGATAAGGCGAATAAAATCGCTGCCACATGACCAGCTTAAGGAGCTCCCTCAAAAATTTACGGAGTAACTCTGATGGCTAGGAGGACATTGCTGAGGGTTGACATTTGCAGCGCAATTACATTAATGCTGGAACGGTTATCTTCGATGCAAACGAAATAGCAGTTGCCAAGGCAAAGGATAAGGTCCGCCCGACGCAACTTCTACGCACCAATATGCCTGTACTCAACACTAATTGGAGTGTTCACTTAATTGGCAAATATGCCAAACAAGGATCGATCTCATAAAACACTTCAAGACCAAGTGGGATGTTCACACGACAAACCCCTCTTATTTGATGATACCTCAGATGCAACGACATTCATGCCGTTCTACAAAATATTACTGTTACTGATCATATGACAAGATATGCGAACACAGTTCCTGCCTGTTGTTATGGAGATAGGACTTTCCATAACCCATCGATACGGACGGTCATTTGTAAATCCATCTCACCATGACCGCGAACCAGCGCAGGAGTCCACACGTACGTCCGTCACTCCGACTTATAACCTACGCGGCCCTAGGACTTTCCCTTAACGTACTGACATTATCGGTCAAATGTTACTGCATGAAAACCCTAGTGTCGGTCGACTAAAAACATCACCTTTATTCGCATTCGCACGTACGCCATGGCACTGTAATACTTTGGCGTCCTCCAGTAGCGAACTTGAGACGAATTTTGTCATGAAAAATATAGTGGACGAGAGCTAGCATGCCATAACGCTGTCTTGTCGCGGGGTCCAGGTAGGGGAGGAGAGAGTGCGGTAGATGCAACGCAAATTTGTCCTCACTTTAAAAAAACTACGCGCAAGACACCGTTACTACGTTCACCCTGCTGGGGAGAACTTGGTGGACAGTGTCGGTGACTGCGGTCGAACTGCTGTGTGACACTTGCGGATGGGCGATCCAGCTTTGTCATCTACAGCGCCGATGGTAACCTTTTGATTTCTTGACACTTTCATGCTGGACACTGACGCGCAAACACGATAAAAATCCTTTGGAACAGGCCTTTTTGGACTGGATTCTAAATATGATATGAAAATGTGAATTTACCAGCTACTCTGGACTAACCGCATGGCATTCACAAGCTGTTAGCTGGTGCTCACTAGTCTGTAAATACTGTAAATAATATGACAATAGAGGCACTGACTAAAGGCACCATGCCGGGGGATCATTGTGGGCCAGGAGGCACTAATCAGACTTAGCCCCGGACGTAAACATCCCCCGCCCTCACGGTATAAAGTTATAAATGTTTACATGTTTCCGCATTTTAACGGTGCCCGTTGATGAACTCCTGTCTAAATTCAAAAGCAAAGACCAATAAATCTCCGTTCCATTAATCGTGCCTTCGTCTTTATTTAAACAAGAACCTGGGATGCACATGTTCTCTTCCATTTTCAACTGCTTTTACTACTGCATGACGTAGCTAAGGGGGTTTCAACATGTTCTTTTTATGTGCTTTTGGTGTAAAATTCACTATTTATTTTTGCCCATATAAGCAAATGTTTCGGAATGAAACTCGTTATGGTTTCTCTGAAATTTGATATGCGTATGTCAGCTGGAATCCATCATCGAACGCGTATTAAATACGCGCAATATGTAAGATGGTAGCGTGTACGGGGTGTGGCGCAGGAGAGTGTGTGATGAATGTCGAATACTTCTGCCACACCATAAACAAACTGACACACAAGCAATCGGTGCCGGACTCTCTCTGTGAGGTACTCCAGCGATGTCGGCGTTTCCGACGCTGGCATGCATATTGCCCTGTTTTCGAGTTTTTGTGTGTATTCGAAATGCACACATTTCGAAAGTTCGCTTCATTCGCAACCTCGATCACGATCACTGTTCGACCCTAATTGACTCTCTGATATGCCGCTGCGATGCGCAGAAATCCGTTCTAATATGTGTGACCCTTTATTGATATTTGTTAAAACGGACATTTGTGATTAACTGGGATATAACTCGTCACTGCACGGTGTTTATTAAGCCTTTCCAGTCATGCAAAGTCACTGAAGAGGCGTTTTTTCTTTCAGGTTTTCACGTCAAAACTAATATAATTTAGTAATTTTCCAATGACAGATTTATAAATTAGGGTTCTGTAGGTGTCCTCAGATATGATGCCTAAACAGTGGTGTCCTCGTTTGACCTGGCTAAGCCGGTTCAGCTTAAATCTGCTCCCTCCTGCTGTATTTTGACAAAACATACCCCAACACGGGTACAGGAAAAAGTCTAGATTCGGGTTTCATGGATCCTGTATAGCTTCATGACGCAGTTGTGATGAGTTCAACTCCCCAGCGACCTCCCTAGCATTCTCACGTTCAATTCTCAACAAAACCCGAGGGATTATATTCGGATGAATTCAGTCCAAACCGTAAAGTTTTACACTGAAGGTTTATTGCTCAGGAAACGATAATAAAATCCTTATGTAAGGATATATATTTGTCCATTAATTGCAGCCAGTTAAAAGTATGTCCCATTTTCTATAAGGAGACATCAAAATTTCCTACGTCTTAAATAGCAGTCGAAAAGGGGAAGTAAAAATAAAACCGGCAAAAACA
>CACRXP010001315.1:55699-76336 GCA_902702965.1 Spirometra erinaceieuropaei
CTGCCAAAAAACTCGTGGCCCACAGTGGAGTTCGGCCGCGCCGGCACATCAAGCAGCCCCTATTCAGGGGTCAGGGCACTGCTTCCTTCGGGGGGGCCTGGAAAAGCTGGCCTAAAAATTGCTGGGGAACCACGTCGTCTGATGGCGCACCGTGGTCGCAGACGCAAAACTCACGGTCGAAACAATCAAACTCGAAACAACAACAACAACCATACTCATTCTTCTCATCCTACCTCTTCTACCTCTACCTCCGTCTATTCTTCTGCCTATTCTTCTCCTGCGTCATCTTCTTCTCCACCTCCTTCCCATCGCCCCACTCGTCTTCCCCAGACTGACAGGGTGAGTCCGCTCACTCTGGCAGCATGGAATGTTCGTTCCCTTTTAGACAATCCGAGGAGCAACCGCCCGAAACGGAGGACGACGCTAGTGGCACAAGAACTGGCGCGCTACAAGGTGGACATCGCGGCACTCAGCGAGACCCGATTCTCCAAACAAGGCCAACTGGAGGAGGTGGCTGCCGGTTACACCTTCTTCTGGAGTGGTCGACCCAGGGCAGAGCGACGAGACGCGGGCGTCGCCTTCGCCATCCGGACCGACATCGTGGGACGACTGCCCTGTTTGCCGCAGGACATCAACGATCGCCTGATGAGACTCCGCCTGCATCTCTGGGGAGGCAACTTCGCCACCATCATCAGTGCCTACGCTCCGACGATGACCAACCCCGACGCCGTCAGAGACAAATTCTACGAGGACCTGCACGCCCTCTTGGCGACTGTGTCGAAGGCGGATAAGTTGATTGTCCTTGGTGACTTCAACGCCCGCGTCGACACAGACCATACTGCCTGGAGGGGAGTGCTGGGTCCCCACGGTCTCCGCGGCTCCAACGACAACGGCCTGCTTCTCCTCCGCACCTGCGCAGAACACCGCCTCACCCTGACGAATACCTTCTTCTGTCTGCCGGTGCGAGAGAAGGCCACCTGGAGGCATCCTCGGTCGCGTCAGTGGCACCTGCTGGACTATGTTCTCGTCCGGAGGCGAGATCAGCGGGACGTGCAGGTGACGAAGGCGATCGCGGGTGCTGACGGGTGGACCGACCATCGCCTCGTCATCTCGAAGATGCGTATTCGCCTACAGCCTCGCAGGAGACCACAAGGTAAGCGACCCCCAGGTAAGCTGAATGTTGCTTTGTTGTCTTTGTCTGCTCACCGTCTCCATTTCAGCAATGAGCTAGCTCAACGGCTAGACAACCTTCCTATCGCTGCCGCCGCCGACGACGCCGCCGCCGCTGCCGAGAACGCCTCCGTGGAGAACCGCTGGTGTCAACTGCGTGACACGGTCCAGTCGACGGCGCTCGCCGTCCTCGGTCGCGCTCCCCGCCAACACCAGGACTGGTGGACTGGTGGGCTGGGCGACGGCCTGAGGCAGCACCTTCCACGGCCCACTCACGCAAGTGAGAGACACGCCGTTAAACCTTCGTTTTGTGAAATCCTGGTGTGTGTTTCTGTGTATGGGGGGCCAAGTCGTGCAAGTGGCGCACGCAGGCATGCTCAGTCGACCATGTCAGCCATCGCACCCTTTTCCCACTCCAGTCTGCTGACCGGCTCGGACAGTGGCTGGGACTGGGTGTGTGAAGGGAGTGTGGTTGACGACTCAGCGTATTTTTTCTCACTATACACAATCTGACGCGCTTAAAACTATTACGAAGCGCTAAAATCCGTGGTTTAGAAGGTTGCAAACTGACGGGATATCCTGGATCTCGCAGTCGGCCCAGTCTTATGCGTTTGTATGGAGTGACCGGCTGGTGGTCTGAGAGTCAGACTGCAATAGCTCCTTCCTAATGTGGCCTTTATGGCATTCTCACTGTGTGGTATCCGAGCTGCGTATTGGCGGCACGCCTAGGCGCGGCTTCGGCCGTGCCAGCCTCCAATCTCTGTAGTTGTTGGTCGAAAAGCTGCTTATATGTTGTGTGGACCAGGAATTGTTGAGCGGAGCGCCAAGATGCGGGCTCAATCGTGCTATCCACCTCCGCCCTGCCCCGTCTCCGGTTTTCTTGCCTCTGTCTTGACTCCGGACCCAAGTAGAGGCAGAGGAGAGAGTGTGATAGATGCAGCGCAGTTATACCGGTGCTATTAACCCCGCGGAAGTCACCGTCACTGCCCCCAACCTGATGTGTGGCATACCGTGGACATCGCCGAAACCGACGGTCAAAATCTCATCAAAACGTCCTTCGAGTTTTATGCAACGTAAACGCATTGGCGAAACATGCGTTCGGACTATAAGATTGCGCAAGTGTTGATTTTTTGGAGCTACCCCAATACATGTTTATGTTTTAAGTACCATTACTCGTTTTTCGGACAGAGTTTACGCGATTACCCCATCGAACTTAGCCTTCGTCAGTTTAGATGATCGGCGGACGACTATTTCATTTGTTCAGCCGCTAGACTGCCATTATTGGTATCGCAGAATACGAGTGACTTTCAGTCTCGTTTGGCTGGGTTCTGTAACCGCCACATTTAAGATCAAAACTGTCCCCCCAAATGCTATAATCATCTCGATTTTCCTAGTCGTTGCTAGAAACGGTAGGCTCTGCCGCTTTCTTAGTACTCCGTAATTTTGTATTTTTCTTGTTTCACTATCACGTTGTGTTGGAGGCCTGCATTAGCAGGGGTCAATGGTTGGTTGTCAAGTAATGAGATTGAAAGACCGGCTACCATGGCAACGAACCAAAGGAGTACATCTACAAACCCGCTGCGATTGTGGAAACTTGGGAAATTACATCAGACGCGGATGGCTTAAGAAACAAAATCAGTGGAGTGGAGAGGAAATGACGCCAGCCCTCACGTCCTGGCTCATTAGACATAAAGAGGCGGAAGCTCCAAGTTCGACGAGGCCCATATCTTTGAAAAAGGTGATAACACCTTTCCACACGGTGCTCCAGTCATGGTTGGACGTAGTGCTACTCCAGTGATCTCGTTACATAACCCTTTGGCACCCTCACCTGTGTTCTGACACCCCCTTATTTGTGCCTCCTTCATGTTGACTTACGGACATGATCGTGTGTTGCCGGTATTGATGAGCTGGTTAGCATTGTCTGACACGGCACTCAGGCGCCCCTCTGGTCGTCTTGACACGCTCTCACATATGTGCCATTGGTGAAAAATGAGCTAAATGCCTGGCCTTGTTTCCTTACTATGAACAAAAAATTCGTCCAAATTTATGCTGGACCTTACTCTTGGGCAGTGGTGGACTTTACTTTTTCTTGACTTCCGAAATACCGTAATGCTTTGATATAGTACTTGGTTTTCACCATTGTCGGCGTATATTACCTGTCGAATTTATACACTGCCGAAGTGATCCGGGACCGCACAGTACCCTTTTTGCTATCACCTATTTGTAATATTGACTAGTGGGCGTACAGGCACCGAAGACACATTATCGACGGACCGTATTACAACGTCTGCTGAAAGCGCGTCCTAATAAATACATTCCTTATTTAAATATCATTTTTTGCTTCCGTCCTCAATGAAATACCTATTAGTACCATTGGCATACCGGTATTGCAGAAAAGCCGTCTTCGACAAGATTAATACATTCCTTGGGAACTGATTCCAACAAACCCATCAGTGACGACATACAAACTGGTCCAAAATGATCCGGAAGAATCGTAATCTGATCCTTTAGTCTGCGATATGATTTCGGATTGTTTATGACATATTACTTAGCTCAGCAGAATATCGTTCCATTTTGCACGTGGGCATCTGCTGAACACGTGATTTCAGTTTCATGGATTAACAATAGCTTCTAAGCATTACTCAGCTAATCATTCGCACTAAATATTTGTTTCAGTAGTGTAGCCACAATCACAATTAACCCATAAAAAGGACGGCGTACCATAGAATCATTCTACAGTTTGACTAGCTTTGCGGTGGTATCGTATTAGCAACCAGAAATGACATTTTTGAAGGTTTGATAATCTCAACGTGAAAGGAAGCTTTCGTGAGAAATGTTACCAAGTTCACAGCTGACAGCATTAATGCTCGTTCCTAATCGCTCGGTTTGTCCAGCAAATTCTATATAGAAACCGCTCTGGATATCAATGAAATGTCACTAGAAAATCGCCCTTGACTATCAAATGATGATTTCCTATAGTACCTGCAGAGTTATGAGGCGGACTTATAGCAAAATACATCCTCTCTGAAGTAACCAAGTACACTTAATCCGCATTCCATTCTCCATGCATATCTCCAGTTACGGGACCACAGCATCCGGTAGGTAGGGAAACTGTCGCCCACGACACGAAACGGGACCATATCTATTTGCAATATAAATTGCTGATTTTCTAGTGTAACCGTCTTTGAAGTCCAAAGATGTAAACGATTCTGCTTGAATTCGAACGAACACAAGAGGCAGAAATAATCGGTATGTGGGTAGTTGAGCCATATAAAGGAAGCAGCTGAAAGCAGCTTGTTGTGTGAATCAAAAATAGGCAGGTGGAACAATCATGAGACTCCCATTATTTGTGTGTACGTAAGTAAATGCATCTCAGTGAAGGAATAATTGAAGTGGCTGTTTTCGTAGCCAACGAGGTACCACAAAACCTGATGCAATATTTTTTTAGACATTTGGATACCCGTTGCCGTTCCTCGGAATGACAACCAACAGACCGTACAAACAGTTTCCGCATGTTGCTGTCGTAAATAGGAAAGTAAGAATGGCTACTTTTCGTCTTTGTAAACAATTTTTCCGATGTAAGAATCCTGATTTTTGGATCTTGAAGCCTGGATCATTGAGTGAGAAAGTCTCCTATCAAGCGAATGACCCGTTGTCCTCTGCCTGATGATCCGGAATATTAACTGCGTAATAGTGTGCCTATCAGTCAATTTACAGAACAGGCTCATCCCACAATGCCTTAGGTTAAGGCTCGAAAGGTTAACTTAGATAGGGTTGTAATATTAATAGTCATGATTATTGCCATAAGATATTTCAGTTATACCAGGATTCCTAACTAAATAGCAAACGGAACTAAGAAATATCCGGGAATTTAAAAAAAGGTAACTGTGATTTGAAGGACTCTAAGCATTTGTTGCTACAAAACTGCTTACTATATTTTTTCAGGTAGATCGAATGTTGATCACTACTGCTGTGCGCATGGAGGTACATGCCTCACATCACATGGCCTATGACTTACTGGTGACCACTATCGACCGCGAAACCACTGTCCGCGTCCGGTATTTTGTACACCAAATGAGGTGTTGCGTATTGGACGTGGTATGTGTCCTATGACACAACATTCGTTATCGTCAGTAGGAAACTGGCGGACTGACAGAATGGGATCGAGGGAGGTCCTAACCACAACAGTGTCGGCCACAAGGTTACTTGACACAGACACATATACATATTAGAGAGGGCAGTCGACAGGGCCGGGGGTAGACTGATACAAAATTGTCTCGGGATTTTTGGCCTACAAACAACCTGCCGTTGCAAATATTCCTTGCATCCACCTCAATTTCATTCAGCTAAGAGGCATATACAACTTTGCCAATTTAGGAAGCACACTTTTACGCAACATCAAAATCGACGACGATATGGATTAGTGGGTCTGCAATTCGTGTTTGTGTAAGCTGTAGGCCTCCATTCGGAAGCACCACGGACTTAGACTCAACACGAAGCTCAAAATGAACAAACGGGTAGTCCTGACCACTCTACCGGATGAGACGGAAACGCAGACTTTTAACGCCAATCAGGTTATTCCAAACAGAAGGACGGAATTCGCAACACGGGGGTCTTGGAGTTGACGGGAATCCTCCGCATTCACGCCACGCTGAGGCAAATATAACTGAAATGGAGCAGCCAACTCGTAAAAATGTACGACGAGCGGTTATCCAAAAGAATCTTTAACAAGAAGGACGAGCATGCCGCAACGCAAAACAACATAAAAAACTTTCAGAAACACTTGGAAATCAACCTGGAGGCCTAGAAAGATCTCGCACAGAACCAGCCGTTCTAGAAAAGAACAGTGAAGACTTTAGCAGCAGCATATGAAGCCAACAGGATTGACGCTGTCAAAGCAAAAACAGTGACTCGCGACTCGTAACCCAGTATGTCCACAACCAACACCTGCCTGCATGTGCATGCTGCCAGCGAACATTCCGCGCACGGGTTCGTGTCGTCGGACATCTTTGGACAGAATAAAACAACGATGCAATAACCATGCTTACAGCGCTTATTAATAGGTTGCCTAAATTTCGAAGACTTTTGCGCAGCAAACATTTGTAGTTTAACAATACCTAAATAACTATTATAGACTGAAGTCCGCGACAATTTAATCTACTGCATCCAATCCTTCGTCGGTACTTAAAAACGTCTGTCTATATATTGCTTATTCTTCATCAAAATTGACAAGCTATTTGATGAATACATTGTCTGAGTGCATTATTATAATGATCCCGAGGTTCTCCTTCGTCTGAAAATCAACAAAAATGCAAGCTTATCGCCATGCAAATGTTTGTCGTGTGTTTAATGTGCTGGCGGTCACCTATTATTGGTTGCATTTCCCCCCCCCCTCCGCCACCGCACATTTTCGTTTATTTAACCGTCTAAATGCGACTCCTTTGCGTGCCTTAGGGCTGGAACGACTAACGATGGGCGACTATGGGCAAAAGAAAACAACCCCTTCCCCAAAATAATTAGCGCTAGAGTAACATTTTCATGTACGGTTTGAAGCTTATCTTAAAGCGTTATCGGTGCAATGGTGGTGGACGAGCTGTATTATTGATTAAAATACCAGGTTGAGCGTACTCAGACTTCCTGGAGAGCAACGAACCAATAAAATTTTCTGCTGATGTTGCTGAGCAGGAAAGGGCAGTAATTTACAGTGAGGTTCTGCCTACCTACTGGATTATTCCGACCAATAAACTCATTTGCTGATTGCGCGTACTATCCGGATCTCGTCACAGGAACTTTGCCCAGACGTATTCCGGCTCACTCGGTTTGCAAAGTAATATTGCGTGTTGTCGCCACAGAGCATCCAACAACAGTTGCAAAGGATTTTGATGGCCCAGTCTGGTGATCAAAATGTTCTCGCTACGGATCGGGTCATATCGCTTTACAAGTAGAAATCGTAATTGAGGTCCATCTTTTGGTGGAAAACACGTAAGGAGCGGTGTTTGAAGAGACTGCTATTTTTAAATGACCGTAAACCGTCTAATTGCCAAATTAATTAGTGAAAGAAAAGATCAGAGTAAATTACATATGTAACATTTATATCGAATAATTGAATACCAATGTCTTATTATTTTCCATTTTCAGATCAAACACAAACAAACCACGCAGACTAACAGGGGCCAAAATTATAAACCAGCAGTATAGCACGAACTAGGGCAGACAATTAACTCGTCCTGGCCAGTGCAGTACTGCTCGTTGTAGAAGTTGCACCTGTAGAAGTTGAAATACCGTAGCCGACACCCGATGTAACAACAAATACTACGTTAGCCCACGAACGACTGTCTGTTTGTAGGCGACTGGTGTAAGCGGAACAGAACGCTGAGCACAAGATCGGTAGTTGATAAAAGTAGGTTGATGTTTCGAAAAGTAATAAAAACCTGTCTGGCTTTCTTAGAAGGCATGTGAACAAATGAGTTGTTTCAGTAACATAGACCGGAGGACAGCGGTCTAGTGTAACTACATTTGGTGTGACGCATGCGCGCAGAGAATTCTGGAAAAATGAAATAAATAAGAGGTCCTGACCGTAAGGTACGGGTGGCCGGACTAAAACACCACGTAGGAGGGAGGGAAAACCAGCATTGGGTAGTATGCATGCATGATACCCTCTTCCAACAACTAAATGGTAGAAATTGATCCGCTCTTAGGACGGTGCTTAAAAATTTAGTAGCGGTAGTAAGCGTAATAGTGACTGACGAATAAATGGCATATTACACCTGGGATAAGAATTTTTCCAGCGCATGACGGTATGTCAATCAGTAAATTTTTTGAATTCCACAACTGGCAGGCGGAGAACTGCCATTGGGGTGTACTGGTGGAGGCTGACGAGGAAACTTCACAAAATCAAACCAATTAATGGAAGAGCTATCTGGAGAAATATAGGCGAATTTTAGTTCCGGTTAGGATTATCGGCAAACATTCTGCCAGCATTACTGCCAAATTTACTTGGACATGTGTCCTTCGCCTGGCAGATAAACTGGGAGAATCCTACGAGCATCGATATTATATAGCGGCTATTTACTATTTCGTGATATTGTGGTAGTTTTTTGTCAGACGTTTGTTTTTTACCACTTTCTATAGTTATTCTACTTGTTAACCTTTTACTAAACTCACATTTATTCACTTTTTTACATTGGAGTTCATGTAAAGGTTACGCGGAGACTCGAGCTGGTGTGATTTTTGGTCTAACTAACTGACTTTCCACCCCCTGACATTGTTCCTCTCTGTACGCCATTGGCAGTCAAGTGTGTTGCCAATAGAAGGGAACAGACGAGTCCCAGGAAGCAGTTGTGAAGAAGAAGACACGATTGCTGGAACAAGAGCTTTATTCGCCTGATGTTTCGGATTCCTGCTTGAACTCATCATTAGAGAACCGGATCTGCTTTTGTCTCCGATGATGGGTTCGAGCGGGAGTACGAAACATCAGGAGAAAAAAGGTCTTGTTACAGCGATCGTGTCTCCTTCAACAAGTCAAGTGTGCTTCGCCTCTCTCGACTTGGTCTTGGCGTGGGATCGCGTTATCGATCGACTAGGCCAGCCAAAATATACAGTACCTGTGCTAACTCATGAAATGCCGAGGTCAAAATTATAGTGGACAATGTAGTGTATTTTTGGTGTCGTTATTTGTGTTTATTTGGTTGAAATAAGGACGAAAAGACCGTTTTCTGAAGGAAAGTTTGATACGGATCTGTATATTAAATAGAAAACGGGCCGGATTAAGGCGAAATCGGAGGATTCCTGATATTCAAGCAGTTTCCTACGCTATTAAAGCTTTCGGATGGAAATTCTTTGTGTAACCTTATTAATCTGTTTAAGAAGATTAATAAAAGGACGAAATTTTTTGATAAACTTTCGAACAAAAAGAAAAAATTAAATTTCAATATCAACAAAATCAGGGAAATGCAGATAAATTATTTCTCATGGTGTTCAGGAAATAACGTGCGATTCTTTATCTAAAAATTCTATTTTACAAATTCGTAAAGTTTTATGTTTCAAAATACCGAAATAAAAAAGTTTATCAGTGTGATTGTTTTACCAGACTGAAAATGCGTGTCGTAAACGAATATATATTGAGTTCGCGCGACATGCCGTCACTTTGCTCGGCCACGCCAAACGATAAGTATGTCTAAACAATACTTATCCGAAGTTGACTTCCAGCGCATTCGAAAATTAGCGGCGGAAGGAATCCCGCGTGAGTCGTTAGCTAGTATTTTCAATATTAGCAAGGTCACTCTGTGGCGCATTATTAATGATAAAACTGTTCCTAGAAATAAGATAGGGGGACCAAAACGGTCCACAAGTAAGCAAGACGACGATTTTATTCGTCGTACATTAAAAAAGTTTCATTACATGCCCATTGAGGCCATGCAGCGGGAACATCTGCCGATGTTTTCTATGAACATCATTAGAAAAAGGATGAAGGAATTTGAACTGCAGCGGCGGAAGGCCATGATTAAGCCATATTTAAGTAGAAAACTAATTAGAGAACGGCTTTTATTTGCTAAGAATTATATTGAATACAGATCTTCATTTTGGAAGAGCATTTTCTTCTGCGATGAGGTTCTATTTTTAGACAAGCCTACGAAGTCGCTCCAAACCGTCATATGTGGAAAGAACTTCCCAAGAGAACATACTACACCGACGGCAACATTCAAGAACTGTCGGCGGATGATGGTTTGGATGGCGATTAAATTCGGTGAGCGGCCTGTCTGGCGGTCAACATCCGACACCATCAACAACAAGGTGTTCATTGCAATTGTCAAGGATGCTTTCGGCTACAACGGCATAAGTCGGCGCCGAATGGATACTGTAATTTTGCAGGACAATGCACCTGTCCACCGCTCTAAGGAGGTACGAATTTGATGCCGCTTGCAAACATAATCTAACATTTTAAACAACAACCACGCTCTCCGCAATTGGCCTCCAATCCATTTTCATCCCGGCCAACAGTCCCGATCTTAATCCAATCGAAAATCTTTTTGGAATAGTCAAAAGAAATTGGCACAAAGCTAAGAAGACTCTTTCAATGCAGGAAAAATTGGATTTCATACTCAATAATTACATTTTACAATCCACCATAGATAACCTTGTCATGTCTATGTCGGACAGACTTTCTGCTGTTATTAATTCTAATGGACAATCCTACAAAGTACTAATTTTTTGTATCTGTTTCTGTCCTTAATTATTTTTGACCTTTTATTCGCCCTCCTCCTTTATACGTCCTCATACGTAGCCTTTATTAACTTGGTTGTAATATAGGCGTTTCTCGAAAATGTGACTTTTGTCGAAAATTATTTATTTTTATCTCAGTAAATAATATTTTCTTAACCAAACTTTGCTTTATTTCTTTGGCACATCGTTTATTTTCCGCTATCAGACTTTGGGAGCCGTAGTGTTTACCGATTTTGCGTTAAAGGCGTTAACCTGTGTTAATTCGTGACATTTCATGAGTTAGCACAGGTACTGTAACACTAATGGCAAAAGCGTAGATGAACTGGTTAACAAACTGACAGCGTCCGCATTTCAATGGCCGCTCGGGAAAAACCTTTCTGGCTTAACAATGATATATGGGATGGTAGAGGGCGCTCACCGATCGTTCCTACGCAACTTCACTTGTTCCGTTGTGCCTTAAGGGCTCTCTCTCGAGCCCAACCAGCAGCCGCGCAGCGGCGAATGATATATAGGCAGAATGGTATTACCGACAAAGACAGGCCCCCTTGTCTTTGTCGGTAATACCATTCTGCCAATGATATATGTATAACATCAGTTTTTTATGCATGTAGTAACCACACCTACATCCGTGTTTGAATGATTTCCAAGACTTTGGGGATAAGCAAAAGGCGATCATATGAGGGGTTGGTGGATTAAACGTCGATAATGATACCGGAACCCAGGACATCTCCACTAATGAACAAGCCGCTGATGCAAAGGCTCAGTTGGAACCTTGTGACAAAAGGACTCTACTGTCGCCAAATAGCAGTGCAGTGGAATACCGACGAATAAGTCGACCGAATAGATAGCAAAAATGGCGTTCTGACGACAGTGAGTCGGAAAGCCAGCGGGCAACTGGAGTACTGTAAAGGTCAGTGCGCACGAGTGGGATTTTAAAAGGGTCTTACCCGGCTGTGATTGTGAAGGTAAGTTTGGGTAGCATATAAAGCTGCGGTCACTCTAAGGCGTGAATTGTTAGGTAGGAGACGCAATAAGACGCAGAAGTAAATAGGATAGCGCCTAGGTCACTGAGGGTAGATGTCAACTACATTGAGACTTACATTGGAACCATTAAAGGAAAGTCTACTCGATGAGCAGAAGGCCGCTACGCTTAATCTTAGCGCCAACTGCTAATTCAAACCGACAATCTGAACAACTAAACCTAACTACAATCGAAACAAAACCCTCAGCTAGATCCAAATTTAGTGGTCGAATGTTAACAGCAATCATAAATTCTTACCGTGCTTAAAACCCCTAACTACTAACGCTGATTCTAACTCTAAACCTAAATATTTACTTTGAACCTAACTTCGAACCTTAACTACTAACTCTAACCTAAACACTAGTTCATGGCAACTAAAACTAACCCCTTGGCTCAACCCCAGTTACCAACACTAGCTGCCATCGCTGTCGCTAACGGCAATCCTAACTACTAAAACTACCCTCGACCATCAAACATAACTCCAATTGCCAACCATGATCGTAACTAATAACCCCTAATTAATAACCACAAAATTGAAGCAATGTCTTCCCGGAATAAATTTGAACAAGGAAAGGGCGACAAAACTCTTGTGCAAATACTTGTGCAAATTATTAATACCGGCCCTAAACCAAACCAAAAGTGTTTTTTGCGGACAGCCATAAGGGCCAGTCTGGCGTCATTGTTCAGGACCCCGCTGCCTCATGGTCACCCACACCTTGCAGCGAGCCATTCCAGACGCACTGACCTGAAGCCACTCGATGAATTTTAGTTTGGACATACCTGCGTCCACACAGTCGCCGCTGCACGTGCGCCTCGCCCCTACAACCACAACTTAAGCCACGGGGACACCACCCCTCAGCAAATGCAACGCACACCAATTAGAGATCACTTGAGCTTGACCCCCAAGTCTACAAAAGCATCTTCCACCACCGTCGAACAGACTGTCAGACATGACTGAACGCGGTCAATACCAGTTCTGACTTCGTCAGTGCCCACTGCCGCCCGAAAGGACAACCTCGGATCTGCGCACAATAAACCCTTCATTATGTTGCCTCCTGTCTCCTCCTTACAAGTCGGAATTCGACCTGATGATTGTAGCCCACTCAGCACAGACATACTTACCCTCACTGTTGAGTCGCCACATGATAAACCTGATCATGAACATGACTCTAGCTACTTACCCAACTCTACGCACTAACGGTAACCGCAACTACTAACCCATACAACCAACACTAAATTCTAGCCCACAACTATAAACCTTAACCAATAACCATAACTACTTAACAACGACGACTAACCCTAACCCCCGAGCCAAGTCATAAATAATAACCGCAAACCTAGCAGAC
Organism: Spirometra erinaceieuropaei; assembly: GCA_902702965.1. Classification (NCBI taxonomy): domain Eukaryota; kingdom Metazoa; phylum Platyhelminthes; class Cestoda; order Diphyllobothriidea; family Diphyllobothriidae; genus Spirometra; species Spirometra erinaceieuropaei. The sequence continues at coordinate 68,459 of CACRXP010001315.1, forward strand.
AACCCTAATCCAAACCCTCACTCCAACCTACGAATGATTGTTCAGTTCAACTTTCAGACAAGTAAGCAGAGACATATGTGCATAAAAACTGAGACAAAATGATATCCGATGAGAACGCGACTATCCGAATCGTTTCGGAATCCATATCACTAATTTATCACACAGTAGGGTAGCGCAACTTGTTGTCACCAAGTTCGGTCGATAACTTATGCGAAAAAGAACTTACGGGCCAGTACGGAGAACTTGAGCTGTCACATTTGTTCAAGTCAATTGTCAGCAACAGTGGTGCTGCCATAATTACATGTGTTATCAAATTTTCTGTTAATTTTTGTTCAAAATCCGCAATTATGCGGTTGATTAGATGACTCATGAACGGCCTGGTTGATCGCAATTCGTTATGCATGCAATATTTTTAAGTTAGATTTAGTGTACATTTCCGAAAATAATGTCACCTACCAGATAAATAGGAAGAGCAGGATTGGTTGCCCAAAACGTACAAACATACTTAATGATAATATTCGCTGCACTGTTCCGGTTTGACATTTTTGGTTTAATGTTACATTAGGTTCATGTTCATGGTAGCTTAGAGGTAAAATTTGATAAAGTCAAATAACTTTTAAGTCAATGGCGAGGTCCATATGCAAAAATGTCTCTTAAAGTTAGAAGAAACCGGTTACTTGTTGCTCTCTTTTGAAGAACATGCCGCATGGAGAAGTCTCGACGATGACGACCGAGCAGTTCCGACCTGTTTTTTGTAAATGCGATTTGCATGCCAAGGAAAAAGCCTAATGTCTGCAATAAACCAAGAAAGGTAGCCATTCCGTATTTGCGTTGACCATTTTTGCTTCATCCTTTTGAACTTTCCATTACTGCTTTTTACCGCCTTCCATTTTGACCACCATAAAGTAAAACGAGCGGGACGCAATGAAATGACATTAAACTTACAACGTCTTATCAGATGTAAAAAAATATTTGAATGGTATTACCGACAAAGACAAGGGAGACTGGAATGGCCATTTCTGGCTTATTAGCCGTCGTCAGCCAGCCATACCCAAGCCCGAAGTGTGGAACATCCGAGCCTCGAACTCGCGACCTAATAGTTTAGAAGTTCACGCCTCTACCCACTGGGCTACGAGCCCGTTGTCCTGGCGGTTTTCGATCGGGAATATACAATAGTAGGGGGCGCTCACCGATCGTTCATACGGATCACACAGCGGAACGAGTGAGTTCCGTGTGAACTGTCGGTGAGCGCCCCCTACCATTAAATATTCGAATATTTAAAAGAATGAAAGTATCATTTGATTCCTTTGATTAAAATGCTACCATATGATTTTCAATTGACCGAAAGCGTAATTGAGCATATTCTTTGTCAAAGCCCGGACTAAACAATGAAATAATTCTTGCCAATGGTCGAGTGATTGTGCGTTTTACTTTGTGTTTAAGTAGACTATCCTCAATTGGAATTTAAATGCTGCATCTAGTGATGTGGGACAAGGCTTAGTGACGACAACTTGTGGGAAACCAATGGTTGTCAATGTTTGTAGGCAACAATTTCGACTGCATTATACGTTTTTTTCAAAATATTATATTTACTTTCTCAATAATAACGCAAAATTGAAAGAACCCGCGCAGAATCATCATTACCCTCAAACCATTCATAAGAATTTTCAAAGTTAAACCACCTCGTCCAGCTAGCTAAACATCCACCTGTAAAATTCCAACACCTGTTTAAACGTCATGCACAGTGCGCTGTTCAGTATGGCGATGAGATACTCATTAGTGTTTATTTTCATTAAAGCAGATCTTTCGATTAGCATTCATCGACCGTCGGGCTCTGAAGTCTTTAGATAAGAAATGACAGTTAGTCGTAAGTAAAATATACTCCCGAAAAAAATTTTCATGAGTTTGTTTATATTCATCATGGTAAATTGCACACCCATCGCGGAGTATTTGCGCATATCTTTGTTGGCGTCAGCCTGTTTTTCAATTCATTATAAATATAGGACATACGCAGCTCACTACGTGCGCAGCAGGCCGGCAGCCTGCTGCTGACGACAACGAACGTTTTGTCATGAGACACATACCGCATATAGTACACAAGCAGCTCATTAGGAGTGCGACAGGTCAGACGCAGGTAGCGGTTTCACGATCGTTACAGATCATCAGTCCGTCATAGGACATATTAAATGAGGATATAAACACGGCAAGTAAGCGTTTGACCCTCACTGTTGCGGTTAGGATGCGGTGTGTGGTGTTTATCGCATGACACAGCGTTTATTGTCGTCATTAGCGTACTGGCGAGCGGATAAAATGGGATCTAGGGAGATCCTAACCACAGCAATGAGTGTTAAACGCTTAGTTGACCTAAATATATGCTTGAAGAGCCAGACCCCGCGCTAATTTTACATATGACAGCAGAAAAATTGATAATCAGTGGGGAAAATTTATGGTCTTTAAATAGTCATTTTTTACAGAGTTTAGTTTTTCCAGCAAGCGGAATAAAATCTCGTTCAAATACGGCATCTTGATGTAACTGGAACATTTTAAGATTACGCTACCCGATCATTAATCTTGCAGTCCTACTTGTGCTATTCTATCAAGCTGAACAGGAATTTCGGAATTCCGGTTAACCTTTCATGAGACATCACGTCTAGAGTATGTCAGGGAACGGTAATTCACCGTTGCCCTATAAATGTACATATGTTGATTGAAACGAAAATGCGCGTTCCCGGTTATAAATGAGAAGATAAGGCGATCACAGTGAACCTCGTGGCCACGATCTAGCCGGTTCTAAAACACTCCCAAGAGTCAGCTGAGACACAGAACCTCATTCGGCAACAAGTCATCTCTCTGGTTATGATGTACAAACCGCGATTGGTCATCCCGAGGGCACAGCAAGATGCCCTCAGGGCGCTGAAGGCGGACAAGAGTATCGTGATCCTATCGGCAGACGAAGGGCGATCGACGGTTATACTTGACAAGGCCGATTACCTCTAGAAAGCCAACGCCTTGTTTGAGGACAGGCAAGCGTACGTCAAGTGCGATGGCGACTCCATGAAGAAGCTGGTGACGCAGATAAACACGACGCTCACCATGCTACAAAAAATGGCGCGATGACGAGGGCAGAACGACTGTCCGCAAAACCGACCGATGCTGCCATGGCAAGGTTCTACGGGCTGCCCAAAATAGACAAAGATGGTGCCTCACTCCGTTCCATAGCATCCTTGCGCGGGACACCAGCATTCAACCTGGCCAAATGGATGTTCCGACGCCTGAACTGTCTCACCTCGAGTTCCGAGACGACGGTCCGCTCCTCCGTCCATTTCCTGGAAAGACTGAAAGGCCTTCAAATTAACACAGACGAGGTCATGGTATCGTTCGACGTAACCTCGCTTTTCATCTCGATCCCAAAGGATTTAGCAGCTGAAACTGTCAGCGACCTCCTCGACAACCAATACTTGGAGGCAAACAATAACCCTAGGCGGGGGCACCTGGTGAAACTGCTGAAATACTGTCTCCAAACGTTCTTCACCTCTGAAGGGACAGTGTACGAACAAGTCAAAGGTACGCCAATGGACTCACCACTATCCGGCTTCATCGATTAAGCTGTTCTTCAAAAGTTTGAGACGTTGGTGTTCGCAATATACAAGCCAAAATGCTGGGCGCGGTATAAGGACAACACTTTTGTCGTTCTCAAACGGAAAGTGGTCTCGAATTTCCACGCGCTATTAAACTCAGTTTTTCCCGATATTTAGTTCACCATGGAGACAGAGAAAAACAATCAGATCGCGTTTCTAGACGTTCTGGTCCATCGCAAGGTTAACAGGAGCCTGAAAACTACGGTCTATAGGAAGGCCACTAACACTCTCTAAGTCCTCTCCTACCACAGCAATCACCCGCTGTGTCAAAAACGGAGCTGTGTTCGATCTCTCTACAGGAGTGTTGACACTCACTGCAGCGAACCGACCGACAAGGTAGCCGAAGTCCACTATCTACGGCGGATGTTCACCTCCAACGGTTACCCCCACAGCCTTATAGAGCGCAGCAGACTGCCCAGACCAACCGTAAAGTCAACGGCAATTCAGCCGAAAGTCTGGCGAGCGCTGCCATATATTGCGAACATTTCCGAGGCAGTTGCTCGTATCTCGCAACCATTGAGTATCGGCATCGCCCAAAAACCCAAAGCAACAATTAGACGTCTGATCAGCTCTCGTTGGTGGCAAAACATTGCGCAGCTTTTGGCCACGCCTTCGCCTTCCACAACGCCGAAGTCTTGGGCCAATGGAGCGATCAAACGGTCAGGGAGACGCTCGAAGCCTGACACACCACAACTACCTCGATCAACCGATGCGTAACGTTGCCGGCTGCCTACCAAGCCCTACGGATGAAGCTCAATAGACAGGGCTACCGACGACTCGTCAGGCAAGAGACGGCAGTAGTCAAACTCGGAACAATCGGGAACACGGACGGGCATAGGCAGGCATCTTGAACGGACGAAACCAGGGACTACCGGCGGCGAACGCTTACCCAGGTGACCGCCTTCTGGGTCCGAACGCAGACGGACGTCAGCACTCGATGAGAACGCCCGACAGTGACAGGACTTCCCAGACCAACGTCAACAGTGGCATGACAACCACCGTCCACGCGGTTACGGGCAGGTGCGAACGGGGCAGGAAGGAGAGATGCGTCAAGGACGGACAACGGACAATGCGAGCAAGAGCAATGGCCGCGTTCACCTCGACGCTGTCCCCCTCACCACACCCGACAAAGGATAAGGAGGAACCGATGCCGCCATGACAACCATCGTCATACCTTGTGATGCAGTGCGCTGGAAGTCAATGACACACCAACACGAAGAAAAACCCATAAATACTGTCACTTGCAGTACGCAACCCACCTCCAATGATGGGAGCTTGTCAGCTTTCGAAACCTCAGGCAAATAAATCCATAGTTTCTGTGATCGCCTTATCTTCTCAGTTACATATTTGTTTACAGCTCGTCGGCAGACATGTAAAAGGCGTGAAAAACTGTGAAAATTTAAACATGTCTGAAATATCGATACCATTTTTCAGTGTCGTTGATGGCCCGATGCTTTGGACTGACAGCAAGTTCTGACTGATCCTCACCTGTCCTATTTTTATTAGTATACATGGTGACCAAATCAGTGTGCATAAGCCAAAGACAAACATACGCAATCACCATGTACGGAAAATATGTTAACTTATAAAACGACAAAAATTCTAAAACGCGTTTTCGACTCAAAAGGATTGCATAAGTACAGTTGCGATGTTGACAAACGCAAAGCATAATCTCATAATAACTCAGCTACCTCAGGATGCCTGCTTTCAGGAGAACTTCAATGTTGCCGCTTGCAAAAATTATATCTGGAAAAAATGACTGCTTAATTTGCATGAAATTTTCGCATTGATTTTGGATACCCCCATGAATTCAAATATATTTCATGAAAACCATGCATAAAAATATTCACTCCTTTAAAGTTTTGGTAGAATGTTACGTCCTCTTTCAATTTTATGTCTGAAAAAAGTGGTATAATTTGATAAACAAATGCTTAGAGTTATGAGAATTTTTGAAATGGTGAAATGGTCGTTCATCTAACTTCATGCTTCTGTAGTTACTAATGTAACTTGTTAAATTGGCAATATGGCTAAGATCCACCGTTAAATTTTATGAAACCCATACAGTGTCCTCTTAATACCATAGAGAAATGTATGGTTTTACTTATGCGGAAAATAGACGGCTTGTTGTTTGGAAACCCTGAATGCAAGTGTGATGGCAGGTCGGCATCAGAATTATTCGTGAATTGGAAAAGTTTTAAAGAGCGAATTATACCCATACTTCGAGTAAGAAATTAGAATACGACGTATTTTCTATCAAATGTGCAAAAGAGTAGATATTTGAATTGATGTTGTCCATGAAATATAATTGAATTTTTAAGGCATCGAAAATCCATGAGAAATACACCTGCTATTAAATAGTGTTTTTGCATGCGACCGGAAAGCAGTTCGATCGGAAGCCTGTCATCCTAAGGTAGCTGAATTATTATAGAATAATTCTGCATGATGATTAGTGTTGCAACCCTGGTTAATTAATCTTTTCGAAACGAAAACGCATTTCTGAATCCTGGTCAAAATTTCATGAGTGTTCACATCGACTGTACATCCTAAGGATAGGATTCACAAGCTGAGTTGAGAGAAGTCCTCTGCAAGATTCCTGGTGGCAAATTCAATGCACTATGCTGCGGTCAAACTGGGAAAGTCGACTTTACGCATCTACGCGAACACCAATGAGCAGTAAATAGGGGATACTACTTATCCCAATTCGCCATGTATATGCTAGAATTTGGTGACATATCCGTTTGGGGTAAACACACCCTGTTTGTTTCTGTGAATATAACAAAATCCAGGTATTGCAGGAGGCCATTCACTCTGATGATTCACGTATTAATAGGCATATGGATCTGGATATCATGTACACAAATTTCAAAGAAAAATTGAGAAAAATGACAAACAGTAAAAACCTGATGCCCGCCCACAGCATCAACCCATTCGCAAAAATCACGGAGGAACATCGATTGTTAGGCATATTTGAATTTTAACTGTTTTTCACCCTTGTTCTCCCGAGACAACGAGTAGCGTCGAAATAAAGCTTCTTCACTTTACCAAAAGACGTATTTATTACAAATATGCACAAATGTGCATGCCAAATAGCATTGGCGACAAAGACGAGAGAAATTCGAAGGGCCATTTCTGGCTCATTAACCGTCGTCAGCTAGTCACGCCCAGTTCCGAAGTGTGGTACTTATGGGGCTCGATCCCGAGACTAACGCCTCTAACCACTGAGCCACGGGATCGTTGTCCTGTCGTCTGCGATCGTGAATAGACAATGACAAGGGGCGCTCACGGATCGTAATATAGAACTCTCTCGTCCTATAGGGCCTTAAAGCTCTCTCGAGCCCAAATAGCAACCGCAAACGGCAGATTATATAGGCAGAATAGCACCACCGACAAAGACCAGGGAGATAGGAGTGACAATTTTTGGCTTATAAGCCGTCGTCCTCTAGTCATTCCAAATTTCAAAGTGTGGTATACATGGGCCCGATCCCGCAAACTGTTAGTTAGGAGTTCAACGCCTCTAACCATTGTATATATCATCCGGCGCTGTGCGGCTGCTGGTTAGGCTCAAAAACCGCCTTCAAGCACAACAGGACGAGAGAGTTCCGTAAGAACGATCGGTGAGCGCACCGCTACCACAGACATACGTCCACACACGATATAGTTGGTCTGTGGACTAGGTCTCTTCCAGAGATCCTAAGCGTTTTGTCAAGTCACAGCTACTTAGGGCCTCAACAACAGATCGCATATTCCTGTGGCCATAGGAACGTCAACTGCGATTCAACCGTTTTCAGAAGCAAATAGCAACTGAATTGGTAATAAAGTTAACGAACCATCGGACACCTGCAGTTTGTGTGCGTTCTAGACTTGAATTCTCCAGGTAAAATAGAACATCCATTTCCAGTTTGCACAAAACTATGACATGCAGTAAGTAGTACAGTTATTCCTCAAAGATGCGGTATATTTTTGTGAGATAATAAGACGTGAAGCGGCCTTCAGACAAGGACACTGGAGCGAAGCCGGGAAGAGACGTTAGTTGATTAAGAAGGCCCGCATAGACACTCACCTTGATGCAGTTGAACAGGCCTTGCAGTTTGTAGCCATACCTACACTGACATCTGCCCAGAGAAATCCGGTTCTCACATATTTGTTCGCAGCCACCATTGTCTTTAGCACACGGGTTTATTAATGTGTAGAATATTGCACGGAATCCTCGCTTCTCTTCGAGCTCATTGGAGTGAAATTC
>CACRXP010001315.1:83403-98144 GCA_902702965.1 Spirometra erinaceieuropaei
GAGCTTGCTACCAGGGTTTCGTTTCAAGGCGGCGCACCAGGCGCACTTCAAGCCGCCTAATTCAAGCTGTGCCACGCATCTTTACAACAGCTGACGCCCATGTATTCTTTGCCACAAGTTCCACCCTAATATAGAGAGGTCAATGATAAACTGTTAGCCCAGACTACCCCTATATGCCTTTACTCCTTCACTTGCTCCTGTGGAGCAGAACATATTGCTAACACGAGCCGGTGTTTGTTCAACAGAATAAGAAAACACCTCCAAGCATGCTAAGGAAGGATTCAACTAAAGAGCGTTGACAGCTCTATCCTCGCATAATCTTTGACAGAGATCACGGTGTAGATGTCGGACAGGCCTTCTGAGTGATTTACAAGGTTCCGTGAGGCTATCAAAATTACTTGGGCGGCTGCGATCGGGTTATACAAAGTAGTTCCATGCGCGCAGGAGAACTTCTTGCAGGCCCCACGGTTACAATGGGTCAAAGCCACTATGCTAAGCACCCGAATATAACTACCTTTCCTGGTGTCCATCATCCCCCTGACGTTGACTGTAATTTTGGTTTCACTCTCCTTCTCTCCAAACCTCAGCTTCGGCATAATTATCTACAAACTTACACACACTTTTTAATCAGTCGTTTCAACAGCAATATAAATGCACCGGCCTAAAGAGAATCTATCGGATGCATACGTATACCTGCCAATTCGTCTTTTGGATTCTTCAATAGGAATTTTCAAAACTATAAAGGTAGCGATCTTGCAGAAAGTGGTACAACTGAACGGTGGCTTAGAAGCCCGAGACGGCCGTCGTAGTTTCTTTTGTCTTTTGTCTATCCCTAATCAGCAGTCAAAGCCAGAAAACGCCTAATGAAATTATCTTATTTTGCAGAGAACCATGGTTTGATATATTGGTTGACAGTGACCATTAGCAATGCCGGTGGATGTTCTAACGGCAGCAGATCGTGTCTGAAAGAGTTTGAAACCAGTGTTGACTGCTTTAATTCTTTTTGGAATCAGTTTCAAATGGCTTGTGTTTAAGGGGTGTCTGTCCCGTTACCCTAATACCTATGCTGCTTAGTGTGTTCAAGGGCGGCGTGGGGAGAATATGACTGCAGTCGGCCAAACTGTAGTAAGGCCAGTGCACCTGGAACAGCTTATAGGCAGGGCGAATGATCTTAACGGACCGGAGCATTAAAAACGCTGTCTGAAATCGCAAAGGTGGCTGTTGACTACTGTTTTTGTCGGTCGGTCATTCGAAACCCTCATTATTTTCTTTTCGATTGATAGATAAGACACCAGATCGATACTAAATTTCGTCACGAAATGCATATCCCGTAATCTTATCCGTAAACAACACTAACATGGCAATATGCGTGTAAATATTTTCGGGGGAAAGGCTGATATCCAGCACGTTACGGGGTATGCTTGTTATTTACCTCTATAGGATTCAATATAGAGACATCACAGACAGTCGCCGAAACAAGCATCGAGTTTTTATGCAGTTTTTTAATGTCACCATTGTAATCATTTCTTATATGTCCGATGACGAGCTCTGAAACTGCTATCGGAAATTCGCAAAAACTCATTCGTTTCTCAGAGGGCTCATAAACAAGTAACATATATTAATATACGCAGAATGGCATTACCAGCAAAGATGACCGGAACCCGGATGACGATTTCCAGCTTAATAGAGGTTACAAGGTAGTCTTGTCCAAACTCAAGCTTGGAAATACTTGGCGGTCGAACTAGCATGTTTTTGAAAATAACGTTCTGATAAGTCTGCAGGCCAATCAATGAGCCACGATGTCATTTTCATGTCGCTTTGTATCAGGAATGTGGATTAGGTTGCATGTGAATTCACTGATCGTGTTCAGGGAAACGTTTTTGCTGCGGTGCATCAAGAATCCCTCTAGAACCCCGCAGACAGTCGCATTGCGGCTCGCAGTATAAGCAGGGCGAAGCTACCGCATATACTACCAGCCTCTCTACGGCACGCCTCGGAGCTCTAGATAGATCCCAATGCGAAGTACAAGACTGTCCAGTAATCTGATCGGTGAACACACTTCCAAAATCTTCATACTGTTTGTTTATCCGATTTTACGATATCTTGCTTGTCAATCTAGGAGATAAAAATCAAATGCGCAACTCACTGTATGCTCAATTCTCTCCTCACAGGAATGTTCCTGAGATTCCCATTGATTTTTTGCGTACCACATGATGAAGTACAGAAAGCCATATATGATTGTTAATGTGGTAGTCGATCAAGTGACCCGCATCGAGGCCCGAAATCCTGCCATCTGACTGTGATCGAAAACGAACCGGTGCTATGTCTAGGGCGAGTAAACGCTCTTCGGGAAAAGTCACCGTTCCTTCTTACATTGAACTCGTGTACGAGCAATGTCGTGCAAGCATGAATAAAAAGTAAACTAACATTGGTGGCAGTCTACCCCGCCGCACCCGGACACAACTGCTCGACGGTGAACGATAGAGTCATAGGAAATAAGACGGTGCTGAATCACAATCAGAGAACAGGTATTTTTATTGAGCTGATCGAACGTTATCGAACGACCGTCAGTACGACCGTTGTTGCCGACGGTGCCCACCGTGAGCCCTACAGCAGTTTGTGGGCAGGGACTGTGGCCTGTGTATGGATCAGGTAAATGGAAGAGTAGGCACGTACTGCATCTACCACACTCATTCCTTCCTCGCCTTCTGTGGCCCGGTGTCAAGAGAGAATCTAAAGGACTGCAGGCGATATCTGCAGGCGTAGACCTGCACCGTAGCGTCCAACCACACTCTATGCATTACATTTGTCATAGGTGCGCAGTCAAATGACGCGTCGCGGACCCTGTTTTGGACCCATGTTAATCCAGCGCAACTTGCGCACTGTCCGTTGTAGGGAACAAAAACTGGTAAATAGTCTATTCACAAAGGAACTAACTAAGGACTACGTAAGGGTTGTCGGCATTGAGCCAATTACAACACATCTGATATCAAACCTACTAAAATTGCTGCAACAGTGTAGCCTGTCCTCCGTCATATCAAAACTACAGGTGAGATGAGTAAACACACTCAGCGCAATATCGTTTAAATGCCGCACAAATTCCGTCCTATAGTCCAACGCAGTCCATGAAGGGGGACTCTAGGCCGATAAAGACATCACTGCTTTGGCTGCGGATGGAGGAGGCTATACCGTTGCAGGTAACAGAGTGGACTATCGAACTGTGCAGTGACTTACCGTACATTTGGAGCGTGCCTGAAAAGGCCCGTTTCGAAAGACTTACTGCAAGTTCGCGCCTTAATTTCCTCGGAAATTAAACAAGGCAAGAGTGGACTATCACTGAAAGCCAATGCTTACAGCTTGGTTAAGTGTTTTTGCCTAATCAGAAGCAAACCCCGAAAAACTCTGACGTGCGGTTGTAAAAGGACTTTATTCGCATTAAGGGATTCAGATGAAATATCTCTAAGAGAATGACATATACTGAGAGTCAACAGAAGGGCAGTGACCCGAATTTTCGAGCTTCATAAGTTTCACAAGTAGAGTGCATCTCTTCGAACCGCCATATCGCTAAACCACGAAGGTTTATGGACCGACTGTTGATTTCAACGCCACAGTAGAGGTCGGCAAGCATAAGGATATTTGAGGGAATTGACGGTTTATTGAGGTGACAATAAACTATTACTGGAACGGACATTGTTTTTCCTGGGGATTGACATATAGGATCAGTGATGATTTGGCGCATAATTTCGTTCTGTGTGTAAGTGGCGGTGTAACATGTTTTTTAGGAATTCTAGCCCCTATTTTGCGTTTGCGGTGGCCATCCCTTCATCGGCTTTCGGATATATGTGTATAGGAGAGAGGTAATTGGCGATGTTCTCTACAACGGTGCATCGTCAAAGGAAGGATTGTTCACCGCAAATGATTCTTCTGGCATTTCGAGTCGTGATTTCGGCTGCCAAAAATAAACCTTCCTTTCGCAAATAAACATTTCAGTGCTTATGCCGCTTTTAAACTCATGTATCATGAACTGCAAGCAAGAGTAAAGTCCCCCACTTCTTCTTAAATTTGTATTTTTAGTGCATGCTTACCTTTGTATTGGGCAATAAATCCAGTACCTGATTGACCCGCAGGCCGTCTGTATTCAATCAACATTCTGGAGCTTGACGAAACCAGTGTTCGTGGGATTTTTTTTCCGCAGTACCTACCTAAGAATGGAAAATTGGGCAGTATGCCAAACGAAAGTACAGGGAGTTATTGTCATGTTGAATATCACAAGTTTATGAGTTTGAAAATTAAGATCCTCTCCTATTTAGACAAACGGTTACAACACAAACTTTTATATCAATAATCGAACAATGCATGTCATTGTTTAAAATGTGTCCAAAGTACAATTAAATTTTACTATCTGTCCTGGGTGTTAACAGATTGCTAATTAATTCCCTGCGCCTTGATAACGGATAAGTTACGAAAATAAAAGCCCAGTCAATAAGGTCGTCTAAAAATATAAAGAAATATATATTTAGAAAGGTGAAGTTCTTTGGGAAACAGCAAAATTTTATTGTGAATTTTCGAGACTGGTTCCCCAGCTCGTCTTCAGACAACAGGTGTGCAAAAACAATTAACTTTTAGACTGAGTTTGGCAAAAGGAATCCATGATTGGTTAAGGTTGTCATCTCGGGATTGGCTGACTCGGTTTGAATCTGTCCTTAATGATTTTGTATGTGGCATCTAAATCGATATGCCTTGGCGTAACGCTTATCGTCAGACCATCCTAAACCCTAACAGTGACCCTAAACTAAACTCTGCCACTAATCTTAGCCCTTACCTTAAACCGAACACCAATCTTGACTTACCCTACCTTAACCTTCATCCTAACCTCAACACTAAGGCTCACCTTAACGCCGAACCCAGCCTTAACGCTCGCCCTAATTTCGCTAGACCTTAGCAAAAGACCCCAAAATAGACTGATACCTTTATCGCGTCTTCCCTGATAATGTATCAGGTGAAATGAAGAATGCACGCGAGACGTATGTTCGCTTCAAAGAATTTAGTAACAACAAGGGACTGAAAGGTTGGTAACAATGTGACGTGTTCAGCATCGCATACATAGGTGAAAACGAAATGCGTTAGTATGACCGACAAATAACGGGATAGGTTAATAAAACTCCCGTTCTCTATGGAACGTCTCCGGTATTGAAAATGTATTGTTGTGATTGCTTTCGTAGATCCCCGGACACACTTTGATTCTTGGACTGAATTATAGATGTTTTGGAATGCGGTCAGGATAGGGTGTTAAAACACTTCATATCATGCTTGGACATTTACCTAACCGTTAAAAATAATGGATAAAATAAGTTATTTCAGCATACCCATCAGAGGAGAGCCAGAATAATACCCGTCCCTGACTTCAACAAACTCCTTGGTGCATCGACGGGAATCCTTTGTAGAAATGGTTTGACTGTGTTTACTACTTGGCGACTGCTGTGAAGGAGAAAGCATGTCCATATGCGTGAACGTTAGGCGGATGTACTCATGATTGACCGCTACAATTCTCCACTGACAGAAAATGGCATTCGGAGTGGTATAATTGAGATTGGACGTATGCGTCTTGCCCTGGGAGGGAAGTGCATCTATGGACGACCTTACCTGATTTGTTCTAGCAGCCTCCAAGGGGACCTCTTTGTACAACTGACTTTTGTTAACTTGCTTTGCGAGTAAATTCAGTTCATGCTGCTGATCGTTTGTTTCAGCTGTCCAACGGAGTGAATCGGCCTGTGGAGCAGCAAACGTGCCGGAGTTTTCTATAAGCGTCCGTCCACAGGCTGGGGAAATAAGTACGTCAATCGTATTTACACGGTTTACTAAATGATTTGACAGCAAATGTTGCTGAGAAAAAGGACAAACTATTTGTTATACTGAACCAATAAATTTGTAACTGCCAGTGTACGTTATTTGCCCTGTTTCAGAACGCAACTTGCCCGATTAGAATCGTAGGTCATGTTAGTGAAACCTTTTGACACTTGTTTAATGCAGTAAGAGGCGCAATGTCCATTTGGAAACGTGAGTTCTAAAGTCCGATTTAGAAAATAAACTGTTTTTATTGCGTCGGGGCAAATCACATGCTTAATCCAACCATAACCAATTGATAATAGTCATCCTGCATTTGTATGCGGGACGAGAAACTAGAGTGTGTCGGCAAGTCTCAAAATTTGTTTATAGTCGTATTTTACCTAAGACCTTGTTCCCCGCCCCAAGGGATTACCAAAAATAGCAACTATTCGTAATTAACAATAGGCATTCCAGAATATTAAACTAGAAATAGATCAATTCTCCGAAAAAGAAACAAATTTTACTGCGCAAATTCTGGAGATAAATTCACAGGTCCCCATCAGATTCATAGGTCATGTGCGGAAACAGTTAACTATTTAACCGTGTCTAATAGATGAATCCGCGACTGACCGCATACTCCGCCAATACGCGTTAATTGTACCCCGCCATCCTATCGGCAACGGCTGCGTTTGTCACAATAAACAAAGGAACTTTAAAGTCACTGAAATGCGGGGACATCCGGATAAATGTGACAAACACAACTCAACTTACAGGGGCAGTTGTAGAGCTTATTCGCCTGTCTAATGTCACCGACGCTGGGCGTAATTGCATGGCCAATTTTTGGATTTGGACAGCATTTGGTAGGCCTCATTGTTTGATTCTTGTCAGGTTTGATAAAGGCAGCATCGTGGTAGTGCATAATAGAGTAGTAGTCATAGGGTTCGCCAAGTGAATCAATGACATCAGTACCCTTCTTATCATAATTAAACAATTTTGTGTCTTCAATGTTCTCCTCAAAGATTTCCACATAATCTAATATGGAAAAGGATGCAAAAAAAGCATTTTATGCTGCCCAAATTTCTGATACAAATAAAAGTGGATACCGCAAAATGGCACTTACAAAGTGCCAGTGGACGTAATTCCACCACAAAACAAACACCTAAAAGATTATTTGGCGGCACTGACTTATGTAGCCCCCAAATTGCATATGCAAACAGTAACCACTTGTAAAACGGGTTCCTTTGCGTTAAATACCAACCGAAACAGGGTTAGTTCCAAGGCTAGGGTTAGATCAGCCTAAGGATTAGGTAAAAAGGTAAGTTCAAAGTTTACATTAAGATAAGTCGGGACCGAGTTTTGGGTTAACGTTGGGGTTAATGTTAGCTACAGTGTCAAGTTTTAGGTTAGCGATAATGTCAAGATTAGAAAAACGGTAAAGTTATACATTACAGGTCTTGTTGGGATTAGGACAGGGTGTAGTTATACCCCTTCAGGAATTATGTGCAGTTCCGCCTTTATTACTTGGGCCCACCGTTCCTATTGCCATGTCCTGTTTGGGTGACTGTGTAAAGCAGCCCTGCCAAATACTTCTCGTAAACCTGAATTGACATCCCAGCCAGTCATACTGTAGACTGAAAAACGAAATTCACCAATATCCATCTGTGTTTGTTAATAACGCTCTGTGAAAAGTTGGCCATACATGTATCATGTTGCAAAAAGGAAAGAGGTAATTGCTATGACAATTTAAGGCAGTATTGGACAGATGTGCCCGTGCAGCCAGCTAACGGCCGCCGATCAGCTGTTAACATTGACGATTTATTGGAAACATCGTTCGGAAACTCACCATCGCGATCGGGTCGGCTCTGCTCGTGCCAAAACCCCATGACATGTCCGAGTTCGTGCATGACGAGTGTCTCACCCTCACAGTGCGGAGCGATCGAAACCGTTTGTGGTTGGCTTTCGCTTTGACGGCCAACACTGGAGCAGCACCTACGTTTTAATGAAAATAGATAATGGAAGTCAATTAGGTAGTTTTTACAATGATTGACAGCATGTTCAAGAGTGATAACTCATCAGTAAACCACTTGCGGCTAATGTTTTGCCCTTCGAAATCTTCTGTTCAACTAGACAGCGTCCTTACATCAAAGTGTGAATGTGTATTGTCTTCCGCAACTCAGTTCATTGTTTGATAATTGATCATTATTTACTCACATGATTTCCACGAGAACTTACACCTTCTGCTGAGTCCCTGCTGAGATATTATTCCAGCCGGAACGTTTTAGGTGCATATATTTGAGCCCTGTGAAATATGACAAATAAAAGTGACTAGTGACCGTTATTATGTCGGGATAACTATTTAATTGTCATTTCATCTAAATCTTGGTCATATACGCACTGACTATTTCCACCCTTTTCCCAGATATCAGACCTAAACCTGCTTTTACCTACGCCAGTATGTGGACCAAGAATCTGCTAAAATAGCATTTGTGGGGTCATGTGACATTCAATAGTCAAAAGTGCTCCGACACGCTAACCACTATGCTTTGTCTCGCCGTCTGTCAAGTGACAAATCAGGACATTCAGCTCGGGATTGTGGCCGTTATTGTGAAATCCATCCTTGTGTGTCTCTAGTTATAGACAGAATTATTAACGTCTACCATCTCGTCGGGCAACAGCCAAATCTCAATGGCTCCTTCTTAAAGCGGGCTTTTTAGCACCGTTCGCCACGCTGACGTCAGAGTCAATGTCTTTTATGTGCCAGGTGGAGACCGTGCCCTCTATGACGGGTCATGCAGGAGCTCATTTTCAAAGACACTCAACTCAGCTAATGTTACGCAACGCATTATTGTAAGCTGCGCACCTAGACCGATTGCCACAGATGTGGGGGATGGAAGCGCGCCAAGACGCAGGCTCCTGCCGCCCCAGCAACTTGTATGGAGCAGCGGCGTGTGACCTGCGGAGTGGGCTTGTTTAGCCCTTTACTTTACTGCGTCTAATCGCGCCTTTGGCCCTCTTAACTCCCTCGTAGCACTAGTCTCAGGGTTGTGAGAGAGGGGAAAAGGAGGTAGAAGTAGCGTGAGCCTACTATCACTTGAAACTTATTTACGCGCTGGTCGCCCTCCCCGCTACCACCTTGTTGTGAGATCCGCTGTGAACACGGTGATTGTTTACGGTCGAACTCTCGAGACGGGAACCTTACGTAACGTCAGACAGTAGATGCACTAATATTTCCAACTGACTTGACTAGGACAGGCCACTGGTTGTATGAAGGGGAAGACACAGTAAAGTTGGCAAATCCAGAAATCAACAACTAAACGCGACTGAGAACTATCAGGGTGAGCTAACAGACAAAATGCTGAGCGTTTCCAAATTGAGTGGTAACGCTGATCTATGTTGGCATACTGTTCACGCAGTATAAGCTTGCCTTTGCAGTGAACTATGTGGCGTGTTCACCAACATGAGTTCCTCCTCGGCCGTACAGTGAGTGAGCGATCTCATGAAATATTAGCTGAAATTCTGAAAAGCGTTTTCGATTAAGAAGGATTGATTAGGCGCGGTTTTAATACTGATCACCATGCGGCATAATCCTATAATGCTTCAGACTCGGCAGGATGTCGGCCTTTAAACACACTGCTTTTCTAACTGCCTTAGAAAGCGTTCTCGGGAAAAAATCACTACTTAAGTAGCATACATTTTTCTCATTGATTTTCGATGGTCTTGCAAGTTAAAATATATTTCATAGAAAACATGAATAAAAATATGCTTTCTTTCAGTCGTTTGACAGAGAAACAAGTCATCGTTTTATTTTATGCTGGATGAAGGAGTATAATTAACTTTTAGAAAAGGTTTTTAATTACCGAATAATTTGGAGCCTGATCAGTCGTTGCATTTGGGCTTAGTGATTTCAGGCTGCAAGGTGCACGCCTTCCCCATAAAGAAAACCATATTCTTCGATGCCTTCAAAAAGGCATCATAAAGAGTCCATAAATTTTACAATGGATGCATACTATGTCGTACACTTCATGAGGACAAGTGGTAAACGGACAGCTGCGATGCTCTATGAATGGAAATTACTCCGTCTTAAAAAATTTCATAATTAAGCATTTTAAAACCTAATTATATTCCTTCTTCAAGCATAAAATATAACGCTGAAGTGATTCTTTGTCAAACGGCTAAAAGAGAGCATATTTTTTCCTGGGTTCCCTTCAAAAATTGTTTGAGAAGTTAAGTTGGCAAACATGTGTTTCGGTAATTCTTCGTCAGGCCAATACAATTACATGAAGGAATGAAAATGTACAAAATCGACAGTGCTTATAGGTGTCTCAAAGGCTATTAAGTCATTAACACTCATCATCCCCACGCCGCTCGCATGTCAAGGTTGGCGGGTGTTGGTCCTCAGAGCTTGGGGAGGGGGTTAAGAGAGTCTTTGAGTGATGTTCTTGGATAGAGTACACGGAGTACCTATCACTGTAATTAGGGATTTGAGGCGGCATGTCGTCATCACTTCGGGTTGGCGTTGAATATGGCAGGAAGAGCGTTCGTGTCAGGGTTTTCTGACAGCATAACACCGCATTCGCTAGCCCTATAGCCACTGCCTCAGCCGTTGCCAGTATCCGTTTGCGTAGGCCTTTAGAGAAGCATGTTGGCGTCAAGTGGACAACCTGAAATGCCTTCTTGGCATCGACTCGGTGATTCGTATTGATTAACTGTGCGAAAATAGAACTCCAAATCGACCGGGTCTTACCTCTGTCTAGCCAGGCGGGCATGTGTTCCCGCACCCTCTTACGCAGACTTCTCTTAGTGCGGCCGATTTATCCTGCTACACAGGAGCAATTGAATGAATAAATGCACATTGATGTGGCCTCCAACGGTAGTCTGTCTTTACCCCCCCCCCCAGACATAAGAGTGTCAACTTGGTGAGGCATATGCGTAAATTCTCCGCGGAAAATGCCCTCGTGATAGCTGCAGTTAAGTGCCGTCTGACTAACCCGCCCTTTGCATTTCCTGTGAAAGGCAATGTTATGAATACCTCTTCCTTTTCCGCAGTCGCAACGGTGGGCTTTGCGACGCGTTCCCAAGATGTCGGAGGATAAATCTATTTGGGTATCCGTTCTCCCGAAGAGTGATCCGCAGCTGTTTGATTTCTTCTTCAATAGCTTCGGGTGAACAGATGCGTTTCACTCTAGCTGTCAGTCCCTGGACTAAATTGCGTTTGATGTTTAGGGAAACAAACATGTGGAAATTAACGTAATGTTCCGTCCAGGTTTTCTTTCGTTACACCCCGCGCTGGACAGTCCCATCCTCTTGCCTGTGCAGAAGGACACCGAGAAAGACAAGTTCGTTATCTGCCTCGGCCTCTGCAGTGAACTTCAGCGAGGGGTGCAAGCATTTGCTAGACCATCGAAAATCAATGAGAAAATTGTTTGTTACTTAAGCAGTCATTTTTGCCGAGTATGGTTCCTATGGGAGTTTGAAAAGCAGTTTATTTGAAAGCTGACATCCTGCCGATCAGTATTACAACCGCGCCTAATCATGCCTTCCTAATCAAAAACGCATTTGGGAATTTCAGCCTACATTCCATGTGATCGTTCAATCACTGTAGTCGTTTCCATTGGTAGGCAAGCTTGTTAAAGCCCTGAGCGGGAGCTTCTGACGTGCTGACTAGCTTTGTTATGTACCCACGTTTACAGGCGGTCATCTTGACTGGTAAAGGAAAAAAGTCTGTGACTGATGCAGCGCGAGTATGCTTCATTGTTAAGGAGTGTATGTGCAAGTCGTGGCCGCGCCCACATCATGGATCAGTGGTCGAAAATTTTTTTTGAGACGAATTAACCACCACTACTTTGAAATTTACATTAGGAAAATCGTATTCGCCTCCCCTTGCTGACTGCAATTCTACGTCAGACGTGAAAATCTCAATTTCATGAACACTATAGACTTTTACCTTACACGTTTCAACAACGAACGTGAGACTGGATCTCCACAGATCCTTGATGCAAAGCAAAAACGGCCCAGCATGCATCCTGACACTGTATATGCTGCGGTGAGCCAAAGCACATTTGTGTTGTCGGACTACGGGATATGCCCATCCAAACCCTCAGGTGCTATCAAACCTGGGTTTAGGTAAGTCTGTCAGACAACGACCGTGAAACCAAGAGTGTCCACCTCAGTCATCCTTGTTGGCCTATTCTCCTACCATTGCGCGCGGCCTGTGGGACTCTAAATCGGACTCCAAAGCACGCGCATCCGTGACCCGCACGGGAAACGCATTTACAACATAAACACTATTCCAGATTGCAACCAAGAGTGCAAGAACCCGTCGCTCATTGGCTAAACTGTTGAACTAATAACCAGAGTAGCATGGGTTCGAGCCTCAGTCACAGTTAAACCTGGAGTTGGGCAATGTTGACTGAAAGCGGCTAAAAAGGCACAAATGCACACCTGATTCTCCCTTGTCCTTTTCTGTTATATCCTAAAGCATGATATTTTCAGGCATTAATTTTCTTTATCGCAGTTTGAAGACATTTATTTTCGGAACCGACGTGTTTTTCATGGCTGTCGGTAGGATAAACACGATGTCTAAGAGATTCTTAACATAAGCGAAGACCCGAGTTCCAGGAACCAGTTGATAAGAAGTGGAAGTGATTGCTGGAACAAAGGATTTATTCGACTGGCGTTTCGGATTCTTGCTCGAACCCAGCATCAAAGACAGTGACAGAAACGAGTTATTCGTACACATGAATTCGCAGTATTTATAGGATTCAATCGCTAGGCTACTGCATACCTATGATAATTAACCGTCCTCCCTGTGCTTGATGCTGGCGTGATGACTGCTCGACCATCTGGCTCGCCGACCTGCGAGCTCCACGAGTGGTTAATTACTTTGGCCAGACTATGCCTCAGCACCGAATATGGAGTGCGGGTGTCGCTGCACTTGTTGATGGACTGGTGTCCCGTGAAACATGACTCTAGCACCTCGCGGCTCACGTGATTATAACCTCTCGCCAGAGATTCGCCCTAATCGAACTTTCAGTGCGTGACCTATCTCATGAAATGTTGGCTGAAATTCTGAAATGCGTTTTCGATTAGAAAGGATTACTTGGTCGCGGTGGTGATACTGATTAAGGCATACTCTTATAACATTTTGCACTCGGCAGGATGTCCGCTTTTAAATGCACTTTTTTTCAATCCCCTGTAGAAAACGTCCTCAATAAAAATGACTACTTAATTAGCATGCATTTTTCCCATTGGTTTTCGATGGTCTTGGAAATTCAAATATATTTTTTAGAAACTACAAACAAAAATATGCTTTCTTTTAGATACTCAATAGAGAATTACGTCTTCTTTATATTTTTTATTTAACGAGGGAGTATAATTAAGTTTTAAAAAAGTTTATAATTATGAGACTTTTTGAGGCCACGATATGTCCATTCACATAGCATCGTACCTGGCCGTTTACCACTGCTCCTCATGAAATGTACATTATGGTCTGCGTCCATTGCAAAATTTTAGGGACCCTGTATGATATCTCTTTAATGACGGAAAAATATGGGATTTTCTTTACGCGGAACGCATGCACCTTGTAGAGTGTAATCACTAAGCGCTAACGCAACGGATGATCAGGCTCCAAATTTTTCGGCAATAAGAAAACTTTTTTAAAGCCTAATTATACTCCTTGCTTAAGTATAAAATATAAAGAAGACGTGATTCTCTATTCAGTGACTAAAGAAAGGCATATTTTTTTGCGGTTTCTATAAAATATATTTGAATTTCCAAGACCATCGAAAATCAATGGGAAAAATGCATGCTAATTAAGTAGTCATTTTTTGCCGAGCACGCTTTCTACAGGAGATTGAAAAGAAATGAATTTGAAAGCCGACATCCTGACGAGTCCAAAATGTTATAAGAGTATGCCTTAGGATAATGAGTATCACCACCGCGACCAAGTAATCCTTTCTAATCGAAAACGCATTTCAGAATTTCAGCCAACATTTCATGAGATAGGTCACGCACTGTATATGTGTGGCTGGGTCTCGCTTACTGGTCCGCGAACTGAGAGTTGGCGTCGTCGCTCCACGCCGATGACGCGTGTTCGGGGATTCGCGCCCTTGCCAGTGTCCAACATGTGTGAAGAGATTTCAGCAGTTAAAACCTAGCGTGCTGGCCATTAGGCAATTAACGCACCAGTGGGCAGCAATGAACGATGAAGGGGAGTGCGGTTAATTATCATAGGTATGCCATAGCATGGCGACTGCATTCTATAAATAGTGCAACTTCCTGTGCACGAATGGCCCATTTACGTAACAGTCTCTGAAGATGGTTTCGAGCAAGAATCCGAAACGTCAGGCAAAAACAGCTCTTGCTCTAGCGATCGCTTCTATTTATCGGGTTTTTGAGAGTTTGCGCCCCTGATCCTCGGAGCGGTTGATTGCTCATGCCAACTTCTGTCCGCCTCGCGCTTCCAGTCAAATCGCTGTTGGGGTCGCCCATGATTTTCACTAGCCTGACGAAAGATTAAGGCCAATCAGCACTACGTCCTTTGATGGGTGGCGTAGGGTAGTAGAGACAAGACATAAATATACGCGCTCAGAAACCGCAGCATCACACACTTGTTTGGTGAGAACGTAGACTTCAGTTGCTAGCTGGCCTACCTGCACTCTCTCTTGCCCCGAGAAAGCTTGTTCATTTAACTTCCTTCTCTGTCTTTTGACCGTTGAGATGTCGACTATCGTACTTCGACAGGTTCACATACCTAAATGCCTCCACTCCCATAAATATTGCTCACCAGCCTATTCAAACATCCAGCATACTATGTTAATTTCTTACGGGAATTTAAGGCGGCAGAGTTAAGTAACCTAGGCAGTATTATTTAGTTTCAATGTCAAATCACGGTAAATTCTTCAAAATACATGGAC
>CACRXP010001316.1:4536-14691 GCA_902702965.1 Spirometra erinaceieuropaei
CTTTCGTGGGGTTAGATGCCGAATGTAAGGGGCACTTTCCAATTAATACAAACAAGAGGACAGTATAGTAAGTACATAAACCTTTTGATCTCTAGTGTGCAAGACAACAGCGGGAACCATGTGAGCTCAAAAGTCAACGCAAAACTAAGTCTGATTAAATCCCCGTTTATGGCCGCATATGAGTGAGCAGTATTTGCCATTCGGGAAGACTGTCAGCAGACGAGATAAACAGAGTCAGCTCGTAAACGGTGGTCGGGATACAACGGCTCATACTTGAAGTGAACTATGTGGCATTCTCAACTGCACGTCGTCCGAGATCCCTCATTCATCAAAATCTTCTTCCCACAGAAGAAGGGATCAGGTCGTGCGGAACACGTATGAATGATCAGTCAGATGTGCGGTCCACCGCGCTCGCGTTCGCTTCCAGTCATCTATATTTCCCCTGCAGGCAGCAAAGTGGAATAGGACATGAGGTAAATACTGTGCAATTATGTTTCATAACATTTGAGCGGAGACATAAACAAGCATTCCTAGCATGTAAAATGGACCCAATTGGCACGCATGGCACATTTTATACGTAGACACAAGGAGCGTCCTTCAAGCGATATTTTATCGTAAGTGTTGACAAGAAAATTTAAAAATATTAAAAATCTTTCGAAATCCACCGTATAGTTCGAACAAAGGCTGTTTTCATGGCAATTTTCCTGCGTTCGAGAAAGGTCTCGAGAATTATTCGACGCATGAATTCCCGTTTTATAAGCAAACTAACTAAAAAACGCTGATTTGGAGGACACTGCTTTTATGTACAGAGAATGCCTAAACATAGTGTGAAACAATTAAGGATGCATCGATACTTTCGCACAGCAATGACCGAAACGAAATTGGGCGACACACTATACCTTTTGCAAACTCAATCACATTAACTTTGTGTGAGCCAAACTGCGTGTGATGAAGAAACTGACACGGGGAACTTTTACAAGGGGTCGACTGTAAACTAATTTATTCTTACAAATAGGATCACGTAAAGCCCATGTCTGTTGTGATTAAGGCAGATTGAAATTGACGGATACTTACATATAAAACACGTCCTTAGCACATCATTCTTCATTAAAATGGCGGGCATTTCAAACAGTATTCTTATCGTTCTCATGAACTACTTTGGTAAGCCCTTTTTACATGTCTCTTTTGGACGCAAGCTACAAGTTATGGGGTGTTTAATTTCCTATTAAAGCGTATTTTTACAGTTCAACCTAATTTTGTTTCCCACACAACATCACTTACTTTAATTAATATAACAAATGCAAAATAAGGCAATTTCCATAATACCCCGTCTGCATAAATTAGTGCAATGTAATCATTTTCAATAGTAGTAAGAAGGTTGAACACATTGCCGCCGTTTCTGACTCTCAATTAAAGCTATATTTTGAGAAATTAAGGTTTGGCCCTATTTCCCCTTTGAAAAATATTTCCTGTCATATCCGGTCTCTATCCCACTTTGTTATCAAAGAGTCTAAAGTCAAAAACTCCATCCCTGCAAGTACTTTTCTGTAATAGCATAAAAATGAAATCCGAAAACCCATAATTAAAAGTTTAAGAGGACATCTGACAAGCATAAACTTCTAAATGCTTTTTGTCAGAGATATGATAAGAGATCTGGTTGCCACTCGAATGGAGGAATCTAAATTTGCTATCGCAGTATTGTTGTCTTTTGATTAGACACTGCCCAAATATGTCAGTTTCGCTTTAAATAATTCGAAGCATATTATGAAAGCTGTGCGCAAACCTCGGTTTAATTATATCTGGCAGGTAAATTCTCAAAAATAAATCACTTACTTAGCTAGAAGTAACTTTTGCAAACGGTAACAGCCGATTACTGAAAATTTCACGTTTTGTTATTTTTGCGACACGCTCTTCCACAACACTCTCTGCCAGGATATTAAAATAAAAACAAATTAGCTCAAATAGCGCAGGAAAAAACCACCGCACAATGCAATTAACTGCGAATCACAGATAACAGTGTATATGAACTATGGCCATCAACTGTGATCTCACGTACCAGGTCCAGGATCAGGAATAAATACGAGAGCAGTTTGGCAGAATCATTTTTGAGATGGAGGTGTGCGCAATAAGCGACCAGCTACAGTCGAGAAGATATTGTCGTGCTTATTTTACTCTAACGATCCACTGTGCTTACCATGTCTAGCAACCCTGCCAATGATAACTGAACCTTTTTCATTTGCAGTTCTTGCCTCGCTTTCCAGTGACCATTGTGAGTAACCTTTTTCCAGATATGTTTTACTCATGCGAATAGAGGTAGAGTGTAGGACAATCACCTAATCAAAAAGTCCGAACTTTTTATGCCGACAAGGCATATGCACTCACGTTCATTCACAGATCATGAGCTCACAAATGGCGATAAAGCAATTTTGGTTTAAGCATCGATTTCCTGACTGAAAAAAATTTGACTTAGAAGCGAGCTTCTCTAAGAGTACTTAAAATACTTTGAAGTCCTATGAGGGCAATTTTTTCTGAAGTACACGTACGTAAAAACCAACAATTAACTTCAAAATGTACCCTCGGACAGCAAGTCGAGATGATCAACAACCAGACAGTTCACTCCACGAAACAACTATTCTACTGAAGGCTTCTCGGCGTCCATCAGAGAGGAAGAGAGAGGGAATTTGGAGACAATGGGGATGTAGAGAAGAGATTACTCACGGCATTAAATAGCCCAGTGCATGGATGAACCCAGAACTATTGTTATTAGGATTACTGGGTCAATGCGTTGCAACAGGTAATCATCAGTTGATTTCCGAAGGCTGTCGTCCAATGATACATGCGTCATAATCGCCTGATATTACTTCATGTTTTGCAAAGTGTCAGGGAATTTCAAGCTTTTAACCTTATCGTAAAAAGGATATTGAGCAAACGCAGGTTAAGGGCGAGCAGATCGCTGGAAGTTTCCTGGTGGAATAAAAACCATAAACGAACCCACTCGGGCAGAGCTATGAGCTGACCTAAGCGAAGTTCTCGATGACAGAAAAAAGTTATCTGGACTGATGCCTTATAGTTTTGCCTGAGAGGGATTATAGGGCGAGTCTGGATTTTGGGGTCGAAAGACGAAGTATTCTGTGGAGGAATAAGTTTCCCAGCTGTGCCAGTCGATGAACGTTGCACCCGAGTTTGGGCAGCTGTCTAGGGCTCAGAAAAGGACTTTAATTACGGTTATATGTTCCTCCAATATAGTGAACGCTGACAGGCTCAAATGTGCTGTCTCCTCGACGTCGCATTGTTAAGAATCTCGAGTGTTCTCGCACTTTTATATACAGCAGGCGGGTTAACTCATGAAATGCCAACCAAAAT
Source organism: Spirometra erinaceieuropaei (assembly GCA_902702965.1). NCBI lineage: Eukaryota > Metazoa > Platyhelminthes > Cestoda > Diphyllobothriidea > Diphyllobothriidae > Spirometra > Spirometra erinaceieuropaei. Next base: position 7,900 of record CACRXP010001316.1, read on the forward strand.
TTCGAAATGCGTTTTCGTTTCAAAAAGATTAATTAAGTAGGGTTGTAAAACTGATAATCACGCAGCACAATTCTATAATAATTACACTTACCTAAGGATATCGGCTTTCGAATGAACTTCCTTCCGGCTGTATGCAAAAACTACACTCTATAAAAAATGACCACTTAAATAGCATGAATTTTTCTCATTGATTTTCGATGACCCTAAAAGTCCAATCATATTTCACGGAAAAAATGCGTAAAAATATTCATTCTTTTGCTCATTCGGTAGATAATTACGTATTCTTCTAATTTTATGCTCTAAAAAGAGACAATTCGGTTTTTAAAAAAGTTTATAACTATAGGACTTTTAAATACCGTGAAATGGCCGTTCATAAGGCGTCATATCTCCGAATTTACAACTCTCTTTAATTAATTTTCTAGGCGAAAATGTATTTCGGAATTTCGACTGACATTTCTTGAGTTAATCCACCTACTGTACCTCCTATAAGCAGCAGAACAGCCTGAATTTGTTATAAATAGAGTGAGTTTGGCAATTTCTTCAATAAGGTAGTCCTGAAACACAGTAGTAAGGAACGCCTTGCGAACACGGGCTTGCTCTTGTGAATGCGTAAAGTTTGACAATGCAAGACTAAAACTCGTACCTTCACGACGCCATGCAGAGACAAGTAGAAGTTACAATCCCGCTTAAGGCCCGATCTGTCCGAAATCAATATTGATGTCAGCTTCTTCGCAGTGTTTCAATTTACTAAAATTGAAGTAGCTTAAACGAAACTATATCGTTAATCCTTGATTGATAGGACCAATATTCAAAACAACATTGTGTAGTTAAATTTTAACAGGTTTTCAGCATAATTCAGTTACGCTTTACGGAATGGACCCTAAAGAAAGTCAGACACCTAGTCTTGTCCCTTAACTCATCTTTTAGTAGCGCTTATGGGTTTCTGATATGGATCATGATATGGTTTATGGTATGATGTATACAAATGCCAGAGGAGAAGCAGCCAATTCGTCTTTAAAGAAAAAGTTTAATGTGTCTACTTTTGTTTTTTCCAAACCTATTGAAAATTCCCATATTTTTGGCTCAAAATTTGGGTACAGTTAACTTATACTCCATCCAGAAAATTACATGCAAGTCTTCAATGTGTTTTTTGTTATTTCAGATGATTATGATTGTAAGTTTGCCACTTCTCCCATAAATTCACAGAGCTATCGTAAAGAGCGCCATACTATAGGAAAGCCAATTATGGCACAGATTTGTTTTCTCTTGACATTGATCAAAAACATCCTCTGCGTTTTCTAGTTTTTATTTCAAAGGCCCTAAAAAGCACTGAATAAATTTCTGAAGATGGCTTTTACTGACCAATGTTTTTTTCATTCAAGATAAACTATAGGCTTAATAAAAAGGATAAAAGTCGTACAGTTTTATGCAATTAGCAAAACGACTTATGTGTATAGTTAACCATAGAAAATCAAAGTTATCGAATGCTGACACAACATTTATCAGGCTGCAATAAAACAGACGCATGTGTAAACCTGAATTTCCACCTTGAGCTGCATATGTTTAAACTCTTATGGGTAACAATCGGGAGATGGCACCCGAAAAATCCGTTACCTAGAAAGAATACTTTTAACAGTGGACTCAAAAGCCTTCAGGCTATATCAGCGGTTGCAGACCTACTTTCACGTACTGCTTGGACTTTCCGCGACGGCCTAACATGGGCTGGCGGAACGAACATCGCAGGAGGTTACATGGACGATGGTCGCTGTTACCCAACCTTCCCCATCGTTACACACGTACCCCTGAATATACGGCATACATTCGAATTACGGCAGTTTATTACAAAACAACATCACTTTTAAATAGGATAAGTCTGCACAACATGGAACATGAAAAGTTCCCAGGCATCTGTCAAGGACATGGCATTGAGGCCAAACCAAAAACGATACTGTTCTTCGTCTATGTGGGCCCTCACAGCTCGACCACATACAGGGCCTCCCTCGTGGAGTTTCCTTTTCAGTCTACTCCAGTATGCCTCAATGGCATTTTTGTGCCGTCCGGTGGTAGGGCCCTTGAAGTTCTTTGTGTGGTTAACAGAGAAATGTAGATAACCTTCTGAGGGAAGACGATTATACGCCTTCTACTCGTCCATTACCATTATACTGCCTTTGGCGACCCATTTTGTAATAACGGAACGGAGAGCGGGCCAACTTCGATCATTCATCTGTTCAAATATGCCTTTCCGTCGGCTAGTATCGTACATACCGACCAGCCACCACCCATAAAACACCTATTACCACCTGTCCGTTAAGACAGGCTGCTTTGGTTAGGCGGTGCCATCTCCCGATTGTTACCCTCTTGTGGATTCCAAAAATGTTAGAGAACAACAGATTTTTTTGCTGGACTTGCAAGTTGATTTTGCAAATGAATAAATACCTATGGAAAGTAACGGAATTTTCTCTGGTGTGATTGCCTTCGGGTAATAATCATAGCTCATGTGTGACTTATGAGGGGATTGTTATGCAGCTGGCTGTACGAGTTCACTGCCAGTTTTAAAAGACGGCCTTATTGCCGATGAGCGACCATCGACACAATTCACAATGAATTAACAGCTACGCAATAGGCCAGTTTAGTGACTGGAGCCGTATAAATCGACTCGACTTATCCTTGATTTGATGTAATAGTATCCTACCGCTGAAGTTTCAGTCTGACCAGCCTTTACTTGCAGCAAGACATACTAGAAATCTTGTAGATTTTGAGGATAATGTAGGAAAATTTTCCTGGAATCTTAAAAGCCTTGATCTCGGGTTTCACGTCGCAAAACAAATAAGAAATCATCAGTAGCGTCCCAAGACTGGATATTTCATATGTTTTTGAATTTGACAGGAAATACTTTTCAAGGAACCTCACCAGAGTAGGCCAAGTTGAACGGTTGCCTTTGAAATACGCTGACTAAAGAGAACTGACCGAGATGATGTTAGTTCTCCAGTAGTCAGTACTTTTAACTCTCACGGAGAGCTCAGCAAAGACTGTCTAAAATTTTGCATTGTTTTCCTAGATGCTCACAACGGCTTTCTTTATACTAATTGTTGTTTTAAATTGCTTTTCCTCAGACGATTATCCCGCCTATCAGGGTCCAAATGAACCAGGTAAACTAATCGGACAATCATCCTAGCTCTTAATTTCGGTCCTTGGGATATTTTTGTTGCGGTTATGCCTAACAAATAACTGGTACATCTGATGCTAGGCATTCTAACATGATGTAGTGGAAACAAAAAGTCCTTCGGATATTATAAATTTATTTGAGAATTTCTGAATAATGTGGCAAATAGTGTGTAGACAGGAGGAGCAGATGCGCGATGTCGCCATGACCCAGTGCTTCGAAGATTAAAACAACAAATAAGTCAAGCTCACATGCCTTCGTAGGGCGCGTCCAGCCACCGTCGGGGGGGGGGCGGCGAATTCGCGTGGGCTTCTCATAGTTCTTAAGTGGGAGCTCTGTCAATAAATTCTGTGTTCTACCAATATGAGTAGCTGTCGCTTTTTAGTCAATGCATCGCAATGACCGGGAGGGGATGGCGATGCCAGACGGACATCTGACGTCCAGTGGGACGAGTCACAGGTTGCCTATTGGCATAGCACACATACACGTAAGAGCAACCGATGCATGAGATGAGGCAAACAAGACTGGTATCTTGTTTCCCTGATGTTGGATCTTTAACTCGTAACAGGGAGACACGCATAATATGAGCGCAACCACCTCTCGACTGCCGAAAGGTAGTTTTTAGAGGTCCTTTTGTGCATGACAGATTCAAGGTTTTTTGCGACACCCCAGAGTTTTCCAACCTCCAGCTGGTTTACATTTCTCGCTCTCGAGGCCTTTTTTATGAAGCCCGCTGTATACCTGCTCGATTTAAAAGGGTGATAGCCATAATTCCATTTCATGTTCAACGGAATGAAATTTTAGCCGAAAGTACGAAATGCGTTTTCGATTAGGATGGATCTCTTGGGTGGGGTTGTAATTACTAGACGGCATAACCCTATGATAAATCAGACTTGGCAGGTTGTTGGCTTATGTATGCGCCCTTTTTCTACCTCTTGTCTAAAACTTCACTCGATAAGAAGCGACCGCTTTAGAAGTATACATTTTACATTGACTTTTGATGGCCTTGTAAATTAAGATGTATTTCGTAAGAAACATATGAAGTACGCTTTCGCCCTCTTTATATTTTATACTCGGCGAAATAGTACCTTTAGATTTTAAAAACGCTTCTAATTATGGTCTTTTCGAAAAAAGTATAATGTCCATTCATACAGAATCGTACATGTCCGCATATTACTGTTTAATATAAAGTGCACAACATAGTCCGATCCATTGCAAAATTTCCTGAACTCCACAAGATGTCTTCTGAAAGGCGTAGACAAATTTGTGGTTTTCTTGAGCGGAAAGTATACACCTAGTAAATGGCCGGTTTGGGGAAAAATTATTTCGAAATTTGAAACCTTTTTTAAAAAAAAGATATATTCTTTATCGAGTAAAATATGTAAAGAAGACGTGAGCAAAAGACATCCTATTTCATGTATCTTTTCTAAAAAAATATATTTTGATCTATAGGGCCACCGGAAATGAATTTGAGAAGTGCACACTACATTGGCAATCATTTCTTGCCAAGTGCAGCTTTTGCAGGACATCGAAAAGAAATGCGTTTAAAAGGCAAAATTTAGATGAGTTTAAAGTATCATGACATTATTCCGGGCGGTAATTGATATTACAACAACACCTAAGCAGTCCTTCCTAACAGAAAACGCTTTCCAAAATTTCGGCTAACATTTAAGGAGATCGGTCACTGTTTGTAAAGTACTCAAGGACGTCGTATAAATAAGTACTGACGAAATTCCTTTTTACTGTTAGGATGGCTGCATTTGTGCTTAAGGGTAATTTAGGTACTGGTGTCCCTCTCATGGGTGCACTTATTAAAATTTTTATGATTCACTCACAGAAGGCCTACGTTAAGTAGTAGGAAACAGTAAGCTGAGGTCTGCGCGCGGGCTGTCGGTACGGCAAAGTTAAGCAGATATTGCCTTTTAACAGCCACAGAACAGCAGAAGTAAAAGTACATTGACGTTTAATTTCCCTGTTGAAAGTACGGACAAACAGATTTGCGGCAACACTTGAGACAAAAGATGAGTCAGTGGACATCCAAATATGTGTGTGTTATGCATTCAAAAGCCAGTCCGTAGAGAGTTGAGACAAACGTGGTACCAGACTCAAAAGGACGATTGAGATTAGCAAAACGGAATATAAATCCTCGATGCAAAGAAATCTGCAATACAATAAATCTAGTATCGAAAATAACATGGAAGGACACGTGAGGGACGATATAAAAATAAAATACAATACAGCAAATTTCAGGAAATATTAAATTATAAGTAGAAACCCTAGCATAAATGGTAAACGAATTTCAAAAATAATGATGAAACCAGTTGACTAATGGACAAATATAGCGAGATTATATCAAAAAATGAAATAGAGGACAACAAAATGACAGAGAATAAAAAATACACGAACCAGAGAAATAAATATCAGAAAAATATGCATAAAGCATCTCAGGAAAAAAAAAACATTGCTAAAAGAGACTATATGAGCAACAGAGGCTCATATACTAAGAGTAAATGTACACATCAAAAATAATCTAAGTGACCGAATAACACATAGAAACAAAAGAAAAACAAAAAACGGGAGCACAGATATTTTCGCAAAGAAATGAAAAAGGAAAAAAAGAAGTGGCAATAAAAAAGATCAGGGATGAAGAGAAAACGCGCATAAATAAGACGGAGAACGCGTAAAGACAAATAGAAAAAGGACTGCGATAAAAGGATAAAAGCAGAAATGACACAAAAAAACGTCGAAATAAAAAAACGCAGACAAGCACAACGAAAGAAATATATCGCGCAAAAAAAACATAAAAGAAAGAGCAAACGCGAAAAAAAAGAAAATAAAGTAAGACTCGAAATATTATGTCATTTCATATCAAAGCCGCAGAAAATGCCACCGGTCTTCCAGCCTCGGACTATTCTGCCGGTAAGCAGCCTCATTGCTTCCCTTCCATTGACTAACATCTCCGGCTACTTTGCCGCAGCCATGCATGCGCATATCCTTCTTTCTGTGTCAAAAGACAATACTTAGAAATCACTGATGCTCTCTGTCATCTGCAGGACGTCGGTCAGGCAGACGCAAATCATATTCTCTCATGTATTATTCTGTGTCTGCAGCAGAATCATCAGGCTATTTACTGCTACAGACATATATGTCCAAGTAGTTGCAAGCCTGCATGACATAGTCCAAGTAGACATTGGTATGCATGAAGCTCTGAGCTGATGCCTTCACGCAATGACCCTCCCCTCTCTCATAATGTCTCATCATTTCATCTCAAAGCCGCAGAAAATGCCACCGGTCTTTCAGCCTCGGACTATTCTGCCGGTAAGCAGCCTCATTGCTTCCCTTCCATTGACTAACATCTCCGGCACCTTTGCCACAGCCATGCATTCGCATATCCTGCTTTCTGTGTCAAAAGACAATACTTAGAAATCACTGATGCTCTCTGTCATCTGCAGGACGTCGGTCAGGCAGACGCAAATCATATTCTCTCATGTATTATTCTGTGTCTGCAGCAGAATCATCAGGCTATTTACTGCTACAGACATATATGTCCAAGTAGTTGCAAGCCTGCATGACATAGTCCAAGTAGACATTGGTATGCATGAAGCTCTGAGCTGATGCCTTCACGCAAT